>JAUEJL010122020.1:0-11796 GCA_032274825.1 Drosophyllum lusitanicum | reverse complement strand
ACGCTGTCGGCGGTGTGCAAGCGACTGCTTCCCAAAATTGCCACTGCAACAATGCACACCTATTACATATTCAGTTATAAATTATTATTATATTATAAAATAAATCTCTTCTGAACACACCGTGTATTGATTTTGTATGGTGGTAAGCATGTGGTTTAGCTCGTCACGATGGGACGCAACCACGTTGTATTGCTCTGTAAATCTCTGTAATCCAGCGTCACTCTGATACTGATGTGAGAGGATTTCTGTAATTTTGTTTTCCAAATGACTGATATGTGTCACAAGTTGCTGATACAAATCAGCATTCACACCCTCAGTGCCAAACACCGAGATGCCAGATTGAGGAGGAGAAAGGTGGGGGGAATATTGATGGAACTGCGGTATGTTAGGCACCGCATCCCCAGCATGGCCCTCATTTAGGGGGGCATCAACGCCGTCACCACCTTCAAAGAACGGCAAGCTGGCAATCCACCATTGTTGTGACATTTCAACGTCCGTGGGAGTCAATGGTACCGGCGCATAATTAGGCTTTGGAATTTCAAATAAAAATTTCATCAAAACGTATAAAATGATCATAGACTTATTCAGAATCTAGGAGATAGACCTACCTCCGCGCATTTCTTGAAAATTCTCTCAATATCTTCAAATTTTAAACGGAAAACAACCTCACTGCAGGGCCTCTAAGTATCTAACCATCATACTCGATCTTGTCTCGAATATAAGAGAAGGTTGTGAACACCCAACACTAAAAGTACATAAATAAACTAAATTAGAAATCAAAAGTAACTATTTTTAAAAAATATTAAAGTTAAAATATATTGTTATACCTTCAGAACCCATACAAGCCCGTACAATGTATATGTTGGAACCACACGTTCCACATGTCACTTCTTCCTTTTCACGTCTAAAGCATCGTAAACTTGTTGATACGTGTAGCTCCATAAATACGACCCATGGGAAGGCGTTCCATGCCTCCAAATCCTCTAGTAGATGAATGACCCCACTCGCAACATGTGACTGAGGGTCACTACCTAAAAAGCCGTGGTACAACATATATAGTAGTGCTACCCGTGCCGTATCATCATCTTGGAGGTAATTGAAACTATCATGTGTATTCTACATGTTTATTACATGTATCACCTTTAACTGTTCTAAAATACGTCCGGGAAAACACGTCTCATAAATTGTGTGTCGGGTGTATGATCATTAAACCTAACATGTCCAAACCTAAGACCCGTCAACAAACAGAACTCCCGACGGCCAAAACATAGTAGGTTTCCCGACACGTTGAAATAGATATTTTCCCACTCGTTTATTCCATTAACTACTTGGGTACACAACAACGTGTGTGTAACAATAGGATCATTTTGTGGCCCCTTAACATTAAGAAAAGGTCCAAAACACGTACGTCTAAATATGTCAAGACTATCATTTCTTTCACTTAGACGGCTACGGATCTCTTTGCCGACACGAAGCTTGTTGCGACAAGTAAGTTGGGCGTTGTATATACCCTAATAACAATAACATATATTTTTAAGTGCGTACTATTAATGTAAAACTATTAATAAATCGGGAACAATAAATATTGTTGATCGATCATGATCATATATTTGTACTTGGTTGTTAACAAGAATGCACTCCTTTATAAAATTACAATATCCGTTTGTATTTTTTTTCGTTCTAATTCTGTCTTACGAGTAATAAATAATGCCATAAATCAAAATCAAATACATTTTCAGTAGAATAAAAAAACATAAAATTACGTATTATATGACAATAACTTCAAATAAAAACGAATACCTTATAAAAACAATTACACGAATATAACATACATTTAAGCACATTAGTGAAGTTACCCGCGCAATGCGGCGGCTTGTGATCAAGAGGGTGTAGACGATAGTACAAACAATATTATTCTCTGTAAACTTTAACTTAAAAGAAATATAAAATGAATCATTTTTATTATTATGGTTTTCAAAAGTAACTAAATTTTAATATTAATAGTTTCGATAATTATTTAAATTATTCATATATATACCAAATAATGTTAATTAAATTCAATTACAATAGTTTCGATAATTATTTAAATTATTAATATATATACCAAATAATGTTAATTAAATTCAATTAAAATATTAAATTTTTTTACCTTTTCGGTATACACAACTTAAAAGAAATATAAAATGAATCATTTTTATTATTATGGTTTTCAAAAGTAACTAAATTTTAATATTAATAGTTTCGATAATTATTTAAATTATTCATATATATACCAAATAATGTTAATTCAATTCAATTGCAATAGTTTTGATAATTATTTAAATTATTAATATATATACCAAATAATGTTAATTAAATTCAATTAAAATATTAAATTTTTTTACCTTTTCGGTATACACTTTCCTTTTATGAAGTTTTAACAAAAAATAATATTACTTACCAATTATTTAACTTGCCAAAATTCAAAAAATTATTTCCATTTTATTGAGTTGTTTTTTTAGTCTTTATTCCTACCTACGTATGTAAACAATAATTTCCATAATAGTACAAAGCCTAACAAATATTCACAAAGCACATATTGACTTTTATTGTTATCACTTTCTATCGTAATGTAGATTTGTTAGGAGAAGGGTAGTATTGTATTTTTATCTTACTTAAAAATTAAGAGTTTCAAAATGCTTAAATGCATTATAAAGTAGTATAGATAACATCATATTTTAAATTAAAAAATATTACTACATAATTATAACATATTAAAAAACAAGAGATGATAAAATACATAAAAATACCTCCTTTGACATGGTTGACGATAAAAAGGTTTCACCGGAAAAACTCCTAGTCGCCGGAACTAAAGTCACCGGAAAAAATCCAACACGCCGGAAAGATAACGAGACTCGCCGGAGAATGCTTTAATTTGCCGAAAAATGATAATGTTTACCGGATAAAGAAAGAAAGTCCAACTCGCCGGAAAATGATAATGTTTACCGGAGATACTCCAACTCGCCAGAAAATGATAATGTTTACCGGAGATACTCCAATTCGCCGGAAAATGTACTATCTCGCCGGAAAAAGTCAATCTCGCCGGAGTGTTTATCTCGCCGGAAAATGTACTATCTCGCCGGAAAAAGTCAATCTCGTCAGAGTGTCAATCTCGCCGGAGTGTCATTCTCGCCGGAGTTCATGGTTAAACTTTTTAAAAAAATTTACCATCTACTCTAATTTATATATTTAACCCGACTACTTTTTTAAAAACTTACCATCAAAATATCAAATCATAAATTTTTTTACACATTTCCAATACTAATTACACATTACCCAACATTGATTACACATTACCCAACACTAGCCACACACTATCCAATAAAATACTATCATGATCTCGCCGACAGGCGCTATTTACCGAGGCATTTTTTCCTTTTATCGGCAAGATGAATTAAGCATCAGCAAGATCAGCTGCCACGTGTCAGTCATCCATTGGGTAGACTAAAAAGTAACTTATCTTCTTACAATATCTTCATCTCACCGATTTCGCATGTTCCCGAGGTACTTTTTATCTTTTATCGGCGAGATGCTTATATATCGGCGAAACCGGTTGATTTTTAAAAAAATTTGCCACGTGTCACGAATATACTGGTCGGCGAGGTGACGACACATCGGCGAGCTCTATAAGCGAGATGGACGCTTAAATTCGTAAAAAGGTATATTTCATGCTTTTTTTGGCTTGAACACTTGTATTATTGCTTATCTAGGTAATTGGCATTTATTTTTATGGGCTCCTAGTGATTTCATATTGCTAATCAGCTTCTCCTTTTAAAAAAAAGAAAATTGTTTACCTGATTCATGTAATTTCGATTTTTTGTATTACATACGGATGTTATTGTTGATAATGGTTCAACATTGAGAAGGAAAATAATGGTTCACTCACTCATAATTGAGTAAGTCTATACGACTATGTGTTATTGAGAAGATAAGTGATTTACTAATCATTTTCAATAATTGTTTCTTTTTGTTTTCATTTTCGGACAAGTACCGTTTAATTACAAGCTTAAACTTAAATATGAAGGTTTTTTCCGTTTAGCAAGAAACTCATGTAGAAAAGTATATTGTTTTGGGCATCAAAAATATATATATCTATATGGATAGCATATCATACAACTTTAGTGATCTAGTCGAAGACGTGAAGAAACATTATCCATCAAAGAGTGACCAATTAAGTTTTGTCATTGGTTTTTGTTGACAAGTATGCAAAGTGCAATCTTTCATTGAACTTGTAATGGATGAGGACTTCATGGTGGTGCTTAATATGTACAAGAATGAGAAAGTACTAACAATTTATGTGACAGAAGATAAACTTATCCAACAAAGGTATGAAACTTTAAATATGAATTCAATAAATTATTCTAGCCCTTAACCTAAGTGAATTTAAAATTTTGGTACGGTGGTCGAGATGAAGTAATTGATGAATCCGGTAATGAAAGTGAGTCGGACTCAAATTGTCATAGTGATCAAGTCACTTAACCTACAATAATGAAATTGAGTTTCTAAATGATGATTGTGGAACTTACAAATATAGCAAGAAAAATCCAACAATATAAGGTGAATTTAAAATTTCGAAACGTGATATCTTTAAGAAGAGTTTTGAACCGTTATATATGCATTAACAAATAAATTTGAATATATGATTAAGGAAAGTGACTTGACACGACTTACTACATGTTGTGAGGATAAAAATGTGAGTGTAGGATTCATGCTTCTTTACTCAAAATGGAGTTACTTTTGAAGTAAGTTTCAAATCTTTAGAAATAATACATTGTTGTATGTTAAGAAATTTGTGAACATAATTTTATGTATATAATACATTATTGTAGGTTAAGAAATTCGTGGAATCACATTCTTGTACCCGAAGCAACAAGTGTGGTAATAAGCAGGGCACTAAAGGATGGATTGTTGATGTAGTATCTGATAAATTAAAAATCTAATGGGGATCTCTTGTTCAGAGCTCAAAAAATGGCTTATGAAAACCTACAATGTTGATGTACCTTATATTAGTATTTAAAGAAAAAGAACAAACTTATACCGATATGTATGACAATTGGGAGGATTCATTCATAAAAGTAGATTATTTTAAAGAGGAATAACAAAAGAGAGCAGGGAGTGTCGTTGAAGTTGATTTTGAGACAAAGGGTGACAAAAAAGTTTTCCTACGCATTTTTATATCACTAGCAGCCTGTTTTAAAGGATTTCTTGTAGGTTGTCGTCCTTATATAGGGCTTGATGCTCGTCATCCGAAAGGAAAGCTTAATGGTGTATTAGCCGCTGCCACAAGTATAAATGGTACCAATGACATGTTTCTAGTAGCATATGTTTTGTTTGAATAAAAGAATACACATTTATGGACTTGGTTTCTTAAGTCACTAAAAAAAGCTATAGGTACCCCAAATGGTCTTGTTATTTTAACAATATAAAATTTGAATGGTGGTTTTTATTTTCGTGTATTGATCAATAACAATCTGGAGGATATATATAATCCTATCAAGCTTCCTATCAAGCTACAAAAGAGGCTATAATGAAGGAAAACAATAAATGTGGATATACACCGGATATATACGAAAATATATTTCCAATACTCCCCCTCAAGTTGAAGCATGAAGATTTCGAATGCTCAACTTGTCAAGTAAGAATTGTAGTTGCTTAGCTCCCAAAGCCTTCGTAAACAAATCCGCAATTTCTGACTTGGTGTCAATGTGCAATGGTTCCACCTCCTTGGTCTCAACACGTTCTCTGACGAAATAGCAATCCATTTCTACATGCTTCGTCCGTTCATGAAAAACCGGGTTGTTAGCAATGTGCTTAACAGCCAAGTTATCGCAAAATAATTGTGTTGGGTTATCTTGTTCAACGTCCAAGTCCTTTAACAACCATCTAAGCCATAAGACCTCACTAACAGTGGTGGCCATCGTGCGATATTCAGCTTCAGCTGACGAGCGTGATACCACAGATTGTTTCTTTGACTTCCATGATATCGGTGCCCTTCCCAAAAGTAACAAATATCCGGTCCTTGATTTTGTGGTATCGGGACATCCAAGCCAATCAAAGTCGGTGTAGGCTACTAAATTCATTCCACCTTCTTTTGGAAGGAGGATCCCTTGACCCGGAGTTCCTGGCCTTCAGGTTCCGTAGCACCCTCATAGCAGCTTCCATGTGACTCTCTCGAGGATCTCCAACAAACTGGCTTAAAACGTTTACCGCGTAAGTCACATCGGGCCTAGTTGCCTGCAAATACAAGAGTCTCCCTATTAACCTTCGATATTTACTTGCATCAACTCGCATCTCTTCATCATTTTTCCCAAGCTTTGTGTTTTGTTCCATAGGAAAAGCATTTGGCCGACACCCCATCATTCCGCTATCCTCAAGGATATCCATAATATACTTTCTTTGGTTAAGGACCATTCCTTGATACTAAACTTTTCAATACGTGTGACTTCAATACCCAAGAAATATTTTAGAGCACCTAGGTCCTTGATACTAAACTTTTCATCCAATAATGCTTTTGTTTCCTTGATCTTGTTGGCGTCATTTCCCATAATAATTACATCATCGACATAGATAATGGCTGCCACAAAAGAAGTCTTGTTCTTGAAAATAAAAAGTCTTGTTCTTGAAAATAAGCAGCGAATGGTCGGCTTGTGATTGTTTAAAACCGATCTCACGCAAAAACACGGTGAATTTTCGGTACCAATTCCTTGATGCCTGTTTTAGACCATTAAAGGACTTTCTAAGACGGCGCACCTTGTTTTCTTTTCCTTTCTCGAACCCCTGTGGCACTTTCATATAGATCTCTTCGTTCAACTCCCCATGTAGAAATGCATTGTTGACGTCGAGTTGGTTAATGATCCAATTTCTTTTAGTTGCTACCGTCAAGAGTGTGCGAATAGTAACTAGCTTTGCAACGGGTGCAAAGGTGTCGTGAAAGTCAACACCTTCCATTTGGGTATACCCTTTTGCTTTCAATCTTGCTTTATATCTTTCGATTTTTCCGTCCGGCTTGTATTTCACCTTATACACCCATTTCGAGTCAATTGCATGCTTCTCTTGTGGCAATTCTTCAAGGGTCCAAGTTCCGTTTTTTTCTAAGGCTCGTATTTCTTTTGTCATGGCTTCTCTCCAATTTGCATCCTGCACTACTTGACTAAAAGTTTTGGGCTCATCGGTTGAACTGATGGCCGCTAAGAAAACTTTATGAGCATTAGTAAAATTTTTATAAGAGATAAAATTGGATATCGGATGTACCGTTGAGGAATCTTGGTTGGTGACGGGTAATGCCTGGTCCAGAGATGGTGGGAGGTTCACGACGTAGTCGTTGAGGTGAGCCGGACGTGATCGATTTCTTTTTTCTCTTATGGGTTCTTGAGGTTCTGTTTCTTCTTTATTCACATCAGATTCTTTAACCCCTCATGTTCATTATCATCATTTTGCATGGGTGATCTACTGTCATGCATGTTCTGACTTTCAACATTTTCCCTTTGTGATATAGCTTCTTCTTCATGGCTATTATCATGGTCCGTGATCGGATTTTCATGATATCTTGTTGGTAATTCAAACATCTCCTGTTCCCCATCTTCGTTGTGCGTGTTGGTCTTTCCATAAGGAAACACTTCTTCAACAAATTTTACATCTCTTGATATCACTATTTTATTATTGTTGACGTCAAAAATTTTGTATCCTTTCGTCCCGCGAGGATACCCCAAGAATATACCTGGTCTCCCCCTTACTTCAAACTTATCGCCTCCCGTTTCAGTGTTACGGTAGTAAGCGAGACATCCAAAAACTTTCATGTGATCGTAGTTTGGCTTTTGATTATAAATCAATTCATAAGGGGTTTTGTTGCCAATCGTTTTAGAAGGGAGTCTGTTAATAATATGCGCAGCTGTCAAGATACATTCCCCCCCAAAAAATAGATGGCAATTTTGCTTCAAACTTTAAGGCTCTTGCTGTTTCAAGTAAATGTCAGTGTTTTCGTTCGACCACTCCGTTTTGTTGCGGAGTGTGAGGGCATGTGGTTTCAAGCAACATTCCCTCTTCAGCATAAAAGTTCATCATCCGGTTCGAGGTGAATTCACCCCATTGTCACATTGAACTCTTTTGATATTTTTATCAAATTGGGTTTTGATCATTTTGTGAAAAGCAATTAAACATTCACTGGCCTCTTATTTATGTTTTAACATAAAAACCCACACCGATCTACTAAAATCATCCACGATTGTGAGAAAATAACTAGCATGAGTTAGGGAGAGCTTTCGATATTTTCCCCATATATCACAATGTAAAAGCTCAAAACACTCTTTTGTTTTAATTGAACTAATGGGAAAAGGAAATCTAGTAAACTTTACTTTCAAACATGCATCACAAATCAAGGTATTTGTCTTCGAAAGAATAAAATCAAGACATGAAACTTTACTATATGAAGGATGCCCCAAACGCTTGTGCCACACTTCACTGCTAGCTGCCATAGCTATCCCTCCATTCATAACCTCTCCCATGTGGTACAGACCTTGTTGGCATTTAGCCGTCCCAATCAATTTCCTCGAGTTCAAGTCCTGCATGACAAAGAAATTTGGAAAGAAAGTTATGGCACATTGCAGGTCTTTTGTTAAACGACTAATTAACAGATAAGAAGCTACAAGTGAAATCAGGAACATATAAAACATCATGTATTTTGGTTCCGTTAGGTAACGTGCAGGTCCCCTTTCCATCCACGGGTATGGCATCACCGTTGGGAATGGTCACAGGTAATTCTTGTGATCTTTTTATCTTCTCATGGAATAAATCAAGGTTGTGGGTCATGTGTTCAGTACAACCCGAGTCCAACACCCATTTGTTACCTTTATCAAATCTACCTGCCATGTTAGCCTTTGATTGAGTTTCCTGCGTGTTGAGCATGTTCAAAAATTGTTTGTACTGATCATGGCTCAAACCGGCTATAGGGCTCTGTTCATTATCACCTTGTCTGCTTGCTGTTTCGGTTTCAACGCATGCAGCTTTCGTCTTTCCTTTATCTGTTTTTCCTTTTCCGGGCCACCACTCCGGGTATCCAATACGCTTGAAACATCCATCGCGGTTATGCCCGTCTTTCCCACAAAAAACACAGTGTTCTACCTTATCATTTGTGATTTTCTTTCCACCCTTTTGCCCGGTTTTACTTTGCCCACCGGTAACTCCATCACGTTTCATAAAAGCTTGGAAAGCAGCGGCTTCAGTGTTCATCTTCTTCCCTTCAGAAACGGCCCTTTGTTGCTCGTCTTCTGCAACAAGATGGTAAGCTTCGCCTAATGTCGGAATAGGTTTCATGGCTAGGAGCTGTGTTCTGATCGTTGAGTAATCATTATCAAGGCCAAGAAGGAATTCATATAATCTTTTCTTGTCCCTTAATTCTCCCAATTTCTTGCTAATGCCACAATCACAACCCGTACAAGAACACCTTGGTACAGAGAAAACGGATCCTATTTCATCCCAGATTCCTCTCAATTTTGTGTAGTAAGATGAAACAGAAGTTCCGTCCTGCTTAGTTGTGCTCAGAAGTTGCTTCAATTCATACGCTCTAGGCGCACTTTCTTTTCCGAATCGCTCACGCGGATCATTCCAGATTTCTTCAGATGTGTTAGCATACTTCACGCTAACTCTGATTTCCTTTTCCATTGCTGTAGTTAACCATCCTTTGATCATGGCATCACAACGTAACCACGACATGTGATTTGCGTCGGTTTCACGGGTTTCTTTAAGGTTCCATCAACGAACCCTATTTTGTTTTTGGCGAACAGAAAGTTCTCCATCTCTTGACCCAGTCAAGATAATTGTTATCATTCAGCGCATCATGCACGTGCATTTGCCTTGGGTAATCCGATGCATGAAGATAATATGGCGAGTTATGGTCGGAGGTTTGATCGTTGGTCTTTGATCCTGAATCATCTTTGTCGCGAGCCATGGTGAAACAGCGATCAACGTTCTAGGGTTTCGAGGTTTTTGGTAGAGCAGAGCGTGACCCACTCTGATACCATATAAAATTTGAATGGTGGTTTTTATTTTCGTGTATTGATCAATAACAATCTGGAGGATATATATAATCCTATCAAGCTTCCTATCAAGCTACAAAAGAGGCTATAATAAAGGAAAACAATAAATGTGGATATACACTGGATATATACGAAAATATATTTCCAATAAACAAGCCTTGCCTCCATTGCTGGGACTCTTTCACCGATTCATCGAGAAATGGATGGGAGTTAAGCACTTGCAAGTTTGGTCAGCTTTGCATCCGGCCAGTGCTTTGACGATAGTGTACGTGGTACTATGTATGGAATGTTTGAAGATTAATTCTTTATGGTATGATAGAAGTTTGCATACAGAAAAATCTTCCTTCATGCCCGTATTTTGTTTATGAGTAAAACTAACAATATAGATTAGAAACTCTGTCGGCATAAAATATCAGCAATGTGATGGAATAAATTCACGTCCATAAGATGTATCCAACTTGTAAATTTCTAACTACTCGTGATAACAACAACAAACATGGAAGTATACTGATCCCAAAGGAATATGCTAAGGTGAGGCAGGCCTAGAAACAATGCTTAATATAAAAAATATCGTTTTAATGACAAGGATTAGATATATTGTACATTAATCAATGTACAAAATTTTAATTTTATCACAAGGATTAGTGACATATGTCGTCGCTAAGTATTTAAATTAGATATTATTTAATTACATAAATACTTTTAGCGACGATATTTGTCGCTCCTATAAGTATTTTCTTTTAATAAACGATTAAATTTCGTAGTTATGTAACGACGGTCGACGTGCTTTAGTGACGACGTGTCGTTTGTACAAATGGCGTCTCTAAAAACGAAAATATGTGGTCGCTAAAGTTATAGCGACGGACTTGTTGATGTGAACTTTTAGCGACAACATGTCGTCCCTAAATATTTTTAGCAACGATTTATGATCTTTTAGCGATTTGGTCCCTAAATATCCATTTATCAATTTGGTTCATATCAGATTGGTATCAAAGCCGTTCTTCCTACATGTGAGTTCCCGTTTCGCAAATTAAACCCCACCATGATGAAAGTAAGTCACTTAGAAACAACCTTGGCACAACTAAAAATTGAAATAGCTTCCTATCACAACCAGATATCAACCCGACTCAACCAGTGGAAACCATTAAAAAACACAAGACCGAGACGGACAACAGATTTGCTAAAATCTTACAGCTCTTGAAAACCCTACAGCCACCGCTGCTAGTCACTCAACCCACCCAACTTCTGCATCCCACCGCCCATCCCACCCAACCACCACCGGTCCAGCCGTTATCCGGACATTCCCGGGCTATGTTTTGATTTGCAAGGCTACCCTATTCCAACCGGCCTTGCGAAGAGATCCAATGTTTTTCACTTTGGGCCTCGAGTGGAATTATACGGGCTTGAAATGGAACTGCAAAATGTGAATTATTTTTTGGTTGAACTGGATTAACGAGTTTCTATTGTTGTTGACAACCATATTCTTAATACTTGCATGATTGAAGAGTTTTTGTCTTGGCCTCACTATTCTCAAGGGAAAGTTTGGGATCTCGGGATCACTTAGAGGGAAATTTATGAAGTCACACCTTGAGGACAAGGTGTTTTTGGGGGTAGAGAAATGATATGACCCTTATTTAGTGAATTTTTTTATTATGGTAGTTATTAGATTTTAATTATAGAAATTATATTATCTTAGGGAGCAAGTTATTTATCTATTATAAATAGA
>JAUEJL010122009.1:0-11797 GCA_032274825.1 Drosophyllum lusitanicum | reverse complement strand
TATATTTTTCATGTTTCCTATATGACTACTGAAATTTTATCTGATTCCTTAGTCTTTGACTCCTCGTAAACCTAATCAGAGACAAATCCATCACTTCCCTTTTGTTCTTTTGCCGTTTTGAAACTATTGAAAGAAAGACATAACCAAATTACCAATGTTTCATCACTTATAGCTTAATTGTTCTTATAATCATCAAGTTTTTGTATTTGGATTAAAAATATTTGGGTAGGGTTAAGCTTTATTAAGTATTTTGCATTTGAATTATGTATTTTGACAAACATGGGATAAATTTGGTAAAACTAGACCTGCTAACTAGCCAACTCATTTATGACCCACCAACCAGTTCATGACCCGTGAACCCTTTATGACCCATATATCTAAACGGGTTACACAGTGTCATGCTACAACTTATACGGGTCGTGTCACACACTTTGACACGAATAATTATATGGGTCATGTTCATGTAACGACCCGCCCGACCCGCCAACCCGAACACGATTACCACCATTTTAGGGATTAAAAAGCCGGTATAAAAACATATTTAAAAAGTCGAATCAGGTACGAAAGCAAATTCAAATCAAGTTAATCGTTTTCGATTTGGTTCGTATCTTAATTGTTTCAAATGATATTTGAAAACCGAACATTAATTCGATATTATATTCTACTTTACTGCTAACTAACCATTACATTCAATGAAATATGAGTAGTAAGGATTGGTTTTCAAATTTACCAGAAAAATTGATGATACAAAAATCATATTAAACACACCATAGCTATTTGACTTGTGGATATTTAGGTTCATAACATCCAAACATGCATACTCTTGGATAGAAATGCTTGACTGTATATGTTATCAAAGAGCTTACAGTCTCGTGGCATGAAGTGTGTTAAGTGTTTTCTGTGGTTATCGGTTCAAGTTCTGTAGTAGACACAAGGTGTAAATTTACATGTAGAATTTGACGGTGTATGTGTTCTGTCATTCATAAACAAAGCCAGTATATTTAACCATACTCAAAAGTCATTCCTAGTTATGAACCAAAGTCTTTGTTTACGGCCATAATCAATCTGATAATACAAGTCAAAATAATAGGTAAATATTATTAGAGGTCTAGGGTTTACGTCACGTATATTTGAGAAAATGGTCGACCCCTAACAAGAGCCGTAAAAAATCCCTTTAAAAACCCGCAAAAAGACAATGTGAGACCCCACCCCAAGAATGAATGTTATGGTGCACATATCTAATTAGATCGAAAATCGCATTCACCATTGATAAACCTACATAGTTGCACAATATGCTAGCGATTAATGGATAACTGCAAATATAGTCAATCTTACCTTCCATGAAGAGGACCACATGAAGGGGAAAAAAAACTGAAAACCTATAAAAATGTATTCTACTCATGATAAACATATAGAAGAACATTAGCTATGTGTGCTATTTAGAAATCAGCTCTCATCAGGTGGATTTACACCCCATTTTCCTTCTGATTCTGATGGTTCTATTACCTTAACAGATCCATCTGTCAGTCCCACTGCAAATTGGTTCTGCTCCTGTGGATGTGCTGCCACCACAAGTGGGTATGGAGCTTGATTTCTGAGAAAGAAAAAAAAAGAACAATATTGAGAAAAAAGTCTTAGAATCTGTATTTAGTTGGATTTTAGTTTATTAGCTAGAGTCTCTTCCTTGGAGACTTGATCTTGTACCATGGTTTAAGTTGATTAACTAAATCTTGCTTTGCCTTTAAAAAAAATAGAAAGATATTTGAAGAATCTGTTTATTCAATTTACTGCCACTTCTCAAATAATGATTTGTAAAAATGCAAATAAAAATTAGATATGTTCTTACCCATTTGATACCGATGGTGGTAGATATACAGAAGGTGCGATGCGACATCTGAGTTTTAAGCAGTCTGCATCGAACACACCAATGTTGCCGTTGCAAAAGGAAGCGTAAACTAGTTGACTGTTGCATGAGTATGAAGCGTAAGATATAGGTGCTGAAAGGCTGTCTTGAGGCACCCACTGCAACACAACACCTAATATTATTATTACCATTCGGAAAAGAAGAATGGCTTTTTATTTTAAAATAGTAATAACATTATTTAAAAAAAATTACAATCTATAATAATAGCGGACCTGACATATGTGTTCCATCTTGGAGGCATCATATAGTGCTAACTGTGTTTCATGGGATACCAGCAAACGTATTTGATCAGTATGAAACTGCACTCGAGTGTCACCCGTAGGTGCTTTGCCCGGTGGTAGTTGTATCTGTACGAACTTCCTCTTCTCCCATGAATCAATGCTCCAGAAGCAAATCTGCATGATAAAATGTCAGATACTAACTACTGTAATTAATTCTCACATGTTCTTATAATTTATTTTGCACTTTCAATTGTGTGAAAATTTTAATCAAAGTGTGTATATTTAGTCAATCAAAATGATCATGTGATTTCAACCTAATAAAGCCGTAAATATGAAGAATAATGGGTTCTAATTCAAAGGGAAGAAGCTCACATGAGCATCAGCAGCAGATGAAACCAGTATTTTGAGATGGGTAGAAAAAGCAAGTCCAGTTATCCTCTTCTGATGACCTCTCAACTTTGATTTCACCTAGAAAGCCAGAACATATTAGATTACTTTAGTCCTATTTTGACCCGTAGAATACATAAATGCACCATTTTTTTTTTTTTTACTTTTTAAGAATAGAATCACCTCATCCACCCTAACATTATATATGTGAATTGTTGAATCTTCCATGCCAATAGCTATAACATTGTTATCTTGAGGATGAAATGCTAGAAAGGTTGAAGCAGGGGGAGGTGGCATGAATGTTGTCATGACCTAAATATAAACAGAAAAACTTGGTAAATTATAACCTCTCTATTAATCTTTTTTGAAAAGAAAAACACATTAAGAAACAAAAGCACGGTCCATGTAGTGTTGAAAATACCTTGAAAGTCATCATGTTGAACAATGAAATTTTCCCACCTGCAGCAGACATCACATAAGAATCATTCTTTGACAACGCTATGCATGGAACCGCTTCTTCAAGGTTGACACCTGTCACATCATTAGTCATAAGAAGACCACTGTTTGGTTGCCAATGCTGTGGAATAACATTGGCAGTGGCCTTTAAACAACAGAAACTATTAATCATGAAATTAAGCAAAGAAATAATAAAAGATAATGAAATTATTAATCATGTAATATATCTATACCTTTCCAGTTGGATTTTGATCATTGCGGGCCCACTTCCACAGCCTCTGAATACCATTTGATCCAAGAGCTACAATCCCTACTCCAGAATTCGTATAAAGAAGTCGAGCAACCTGCACTTCACTATCTTGTTAAGCATCATGTTGCAAATTAATTACATATGGCAAGTTTTCAACCACTTTAAAAATGAATGGAGCGATTTGGATCATGTTTGATCTCTAACGGGTCAAACGCGTATTATCAACATTTAGTGTGAAAGGAAATGGCTCAAATGATTTGACCGAACCAAACCACCCAAATTGTATTTTTAATGCGTACTTGCATAGAACACCTAAATCACTTTACTAAAAGATTTAGATTATTGTTAACATAATATAGATATTTTGTAACCATGTTTGACAAATGAATTATATCTAACAAGTTTTGACATAAGGTGCTTCAGATCAACCCAGCCCATTTCAGCCCATGCCAAAAAGTTACCCATTTTTGACCTGTTCCTCAACCAGTACCATCCCGTTTTTTGCCACCTATAAAATTTATCACTAAAATCAATGGTTGACATACCCTGTTGGCGGCATCTGCACTGTCTGGCATAGTAACCAGCCGGCACTGGGAAGCATCTACAATTTCTGTCAACTGCCCAGGTTTTATCTTATCAGTCATATCATCCAGATTCCTCGGCTTTTCCAGGCTTTGACCCACAGAGTCAACACCATTCTAAAGATAAGATTGATGGAGAAGCAGAATAATCAGCATTTAGACAAAAGAATGTTATAGTTAGGGCTCCAAGCAATCTGGATATGTATATAGATACACACCACACATAAAAACACACATATTGGAGTGGAGTTAGCTGACTCACAAGAAAGTTGGAAGGTCTAACAGGTGAGCTTTTCTCCACTTTACAGTTAACTGAACTAACATTTGCAATAGCAGAAGAGCTAGCCATCTGCATCTAATTCATAGAACAACACTTATAAATATCACAAATAACTTCTGATGAAAATGTTAAACCACATAATCAGAACAGGCACCTTGATTGCTGTTGGTTCTATGGAAGATTTTGATGCTTCAAATGATTGGGGTTCAGTTGCTCGTAATGACCTAAGACCAGCCGCATTTGCAAGAATTTTAATCCCATTTTCGATAGTACTAACAGCAAGAAGATTTCCTTCTTTGTTGAACCTCAGGCGTGGGAAAGTCTGAAACAATCAGGTAAATATGGGATTTGAAAATGCACCTCCCGAAGTGAATGCATATAAATATAACATTGTGACTAGTGGAGGCAATTCTGACACATTTACTTATATTGGGTTGATTTGGGTTACATTTATCTCTAACGGGTTACATGGGCAAACTAAAAGCAGCTTAAAACCCAAAGTGTATATTTGACATTATCATATTTAAAAAATATATAAAATTATAGGGACAAAAGTGTTTCGCGTCAACCCGGCCTGCTACACAGGCTGCCCGACCCACCCATTTTGCCACCTCTAATTGAGGAGTGAGAAAAATAACTACTAACTGGGAGGCCACCATCGGCATCTGTGCTAGTGAGCATATTGATGCTATCCATGTCCCAGAACTTTATTTGGTTTTGTTGACCAACAGCCAAAAAGTGGTTCTGAGTTGTGTCGAATTGTGCAACTCCAACTAATTTCATTCTAAATCCAGCATAAGTCTTCTTGAGGGCTCCTTCACTTTCATTCCATTCAACAAGAAAAGAATCCCCTTCTTTGCTAGTTCCACAAGAAAACAATCTGTAACAAGGGATTAAAAGCCATAACAGTTAATAGTTTAGCAAATAACATATTTTCTTAACAAATTCTCCATATATACTTGTATATGTATGCACGAAACAGGTTAACATAGAGGGAATCCTGTTTAGGCTACCCAGGGGGAGTTGAGCCACAGATGTACGCGGACCGGTATTCCCATGGCCGTTTCCGAGACAACCCCCTGGCCAACCCAAGGACTCCCCCAGTGAGGTTTAAACCCAAGACCTCTTGTCAAAATTAGGGACGCCAACTACTAGGCTACCTTGGAGTTGGTTTAAATGTATTCAAGAAACTAATTAAAATTCAGCAATAAAGGTCCTTTATATTTGAAATTCAATGAACTTACCGGCTACCATCAGCACTGTATAGCATAGTGGTGCATCCATGACCAGGAGCGGCATAGTCAACTCTAGATCCCATATTGTCATAGAGCCATGCCTTAATCTTACCATCAGTTGCAGTTGAAAATATGAACTGAAATTTACAAGCCAATAATAATTTGTAATAGAAGTGCATCAAATTAAGTATAATATAATAAAGCTATGAAGAACAACACAACGTTTCTAAGGTCTCTCTCTCGCACACGCACACGCACACGCACACGCACACGCGCACACGCACACACACACACACATATATATAATATATATGTACGTATGTATGTATGTGTGAATGTACGTATGTATGTATGCTGACATACCTGAATATTCTCTTTCTGATGAGGGCATATAGAGTAAACCGGTGCTTCATGTCCTTCAAAATTAAATAGCTTACGTCCAGTTAAATCCCAAACCTGATTTATTTCCCTGTTAGTTTCTTGCCAGGACAAGAAGAGTAATCTTTTTTTATTTAATTATGAAATTCTACAAGATTCTAGAAACTTTTTAACACCTTTATTAACTTATCATCCCCACATGTAACAACACACAGCTGTTTGTTCGGATGAGCAAAGGCCAAGTCGTTCACTGCTCCAACATGAGCATCAATCTGCATGAAGAAGATGTAGTGTTAAAGAAAAGAATCACACGTTTCTTTGGTGAACATGCAAAAAATTATCTTTACTCACCTCTATTTGATGACGTAAATCGTTCGGTGCACCATAAGCATACAAATGGATTATATTCTTATTAAAAGCAGCACCTGTGGCATCACAATCAGCAACTCAAGAGTCCAACTTCACATAAATAAATAATTATATAATTAAAATAGAATAAAATAATAAGTACCTACCTATGATATTTCCATCTGGACTCCACCTAACACGATTCAAATTCATGGGTGCATCCTTGACATATGATGCCTGCACAATTGCCTTGATTGTGAGTAAGTATCTAGTTAATTAACCTAACCTTAAATGAATGTGCAAGACACGAGAGATGGTTGTCAATAATCAGTGGAAAATATAGCAGGACCTGAAATGACAAAGAACAAGTAGACATATCCCATATCTTGAATGATTCTGATGCCAGTTTCTCACGTGACCCCACTTCCCAAAGAGTGATTTCACCATTGAGAGATCCAACTACAAGATTGAGATCAGAAAAACCCAGCTTATACGATGTTTCAATGGTTAAAAATCATTTCGAGCAGTGATATAGGTTTCCATCATACCCAGAAGCAATGTTTGGTGAGAAGGATGAAAATCCATGCTAGTGACCATGGATCCTTGATGCATGGTGAAGGCGACAGTTCTTGGCAAGTCCTCTACAGACCATGAAACTTGTTGTCGAGCAGTTTGATGATAAGTTACCTGAAGAGGTGCGCACCAAAATGCTAATGAATTTGATGGAAAAAGAAAATATTAAGATGTGAATTACAGATCTTGATCTATTTTACCTCTTCTACAGGTTGTGTAGGCCGCAAACGTTTCATTAATTGTTCATGATCACCACTCTGATACTCGGACATACCAAGGGGTGCAAGGGGCGTTGCAGGACGTTTTAAAAACGATACTGGATGACATAACAAATATGTTAAATTGCTAAGTTATTAACCTTACACATGCACTTCTGGAGCCCTAATTAACATGGATGAGAAACCCTAACCTTGATTTGGTGGACCGGCTAAAGATGATGTAGAAACAACACCTGCCTGAACAGATGAAGAAGCGGCAGCAGCATTTGCCATCCACCCTGCTAAAGCATTAGCATTTGCACTGGCTGCAGCAGGCGGAAAGGGCTAAAACAGAATATTGTGCAAAATGTTGATTAGGAAAAAACTAAATTTCAAGAGAAAATAAGGATTATAGGGAAGAAGACTATTTTTTTTAAAGGCATCATACACCGTGTGCTGCAAGCGAGGTATAAGCCATGGGTTTTGTGACTGCACCCGGTGGAAGATTGACCGGAGTTGGTACAATAGTGCCATTTGGAGGTGTGCACGTATGATCTGCAAATAAGGTCTTGATATCGGGGTTTGGCCTTGGATTCTTACACAGCTGGTGCTGCCAATTTAAACTGCAGAGACAACAAAATTTGTTACACACGGACATATATATCTGTATAACGACAGTAGAACTATAGAAACAACTTACAAATAAAGAAGCTTTACCTTTGGTTAATCAGAGTCCTCAATCTTGATGACTTTAAGGTTGGGAAAACAAGCTTCTCCCGGAAAAGGGGGTTTGCTTCTATTAGCTTTTTAAGCTCGACCAACATAATGCTACGAGCTGTTTTAGTATCTCCATATTTGGACAGCTGCTCATTTTCCCTGAAATAAATTAAATAAATAAATATTTCTTGGAAAACCAAGAAGAGAAATCACTGTAAACAAGAATCTTTGATAAAGAAAACAAGGAGCAAATTACCTGAAATTGGAGAGCGTCAACAGCTGTGTAATCTCCTTATATAAGTCTTCATTAAATGTTGAGAAGACTTTCAAATCATTTACCAATATTTCAACAGCTTTTGCTTTATCTTGCCTAATAAAGTTGATTACAAACATAAATGCAAGATCCACAACATAGGTTGTCTCATATTATAAAAGGGAGATGATTTGTATACAACATTTATTTGCCATCCACAACAAAAAGTGCATGTTTGAAATATAATACCCTTGAACATGTGGTTGAGAAAAATAGTTAGTGCGTTTGTAGAGGCAATGATTGTTGTGTATGACAAAATTGTGTTGTGTACAAATCACTTCCCATTACTAAAACCATTTTCAATAGTAAGGATTCAAAACAACTCATACCTATCAAGAGCTTCAAGATACTTCTGTTTCCTGATTTCGAAGAAAATCTTCATTGAATACCTGTTATCATCAACTTTGGTGTATCCGGACAGGTATTTTTCTACTTCATCCCATTCACCGGCATGAACTTTCTCTTCAAAATACTTAACATTAAAGAAAAACCCCGATTCTTGCTCAAGCCTACACAAACATGTAATTGTGTTAACCATAAATGATGTAAATACCGAGTATTAGGTAACTCGAAAAACTAGAGAAATCAGACCCTCCCCTTATCAAAACGACTAGGAATGCTAAACGGAGTCATAAACCTCAAATAGGCTCATTTAAACCACATACAAACAAATCTAACACTAGAATCCTGGTTCATTGCAAAATAGATAACACTAATATCTAATTAATAATCCCATCCGTTATTTCCCCAACACAGCACAAAATAATCAGGTCAAAAACACTGATACATAGCTCAAGCATCAACAAACGTCAAATACAGAACACAAAAAGCTCAGGTAACCGAAATATCACTCAATAATAGAATCAAAGAAGCCCACAGCAAAACAAGTACCTACAGTCAAATTGAACCTAAAAAACAAGATATAATAAGAACAAAAAAACGATTTCTACAAGGTCTTCCACGAATTTTATAAATCACGAGAGAGATAAGATACATCTACAGAGAGAAGGAGAAAGAGATAGATACCTATGTACAGCCTCCTTAAACTTCTCCTCTTCGAGAAATTGGAGTATGAGAAACACCAATTCTCTACTCAGTGACGACATTGACACAAACTACTATCAACAAAGTCACAAAAACAGAGAACAATTTGATCATAAAACAGATCAAAACTCCTAAAATCAAGTTTATCTCTAGGGTTTTCAGCAAAAAGTTGAAGGTTTAATTTCAAAGGCTGCGAAGAGAGAGAGAGAGAGAGAAGAGAATGGTGGGGGTGGGAGTAGGGGACTTGGTCTCGCGATCTTCGATGCGTTTTTTGGCAGAAGGGTCTACCTTTTTCTACTGTCTTATCAAAGTTATAAGTAATACAACTTATCAGCACGTTAGCGGTGTAAAGCTTTTAAGCACACTTACTTATCATTTCGTGCAGTGATAGATGACGTGTGTGTATTGTTTGGCGGATTTGAAATGAGTGATTGAAATCTAGTTGAATATTCCGCTTCAGTTACGGTACTGCAGCTCTTGCTTTATTTTATTTATTTTTTTATTTATTAAATAAAAAATTAAAATTCAAAGTGTCGCTTTCAGTTTACGAGATTTGAATTTATCGCGATATTTTAGTTTATCGGGAATTAGTGGCGAGATACGATATTTTGTTGAGGTGGGAAATGACGCGACGATGGATAAGTGGGACCCACGCTTGGCTCACCCAGACTACGCGACTCTATTAATGGGTGTCCACGCTCAAGATTTGTTTTTTCCAATGTTTTAAAATCCGGGTTGATTCGGCCGGTTCGATCGGTTGACCCGTGATTTGGTGAGGAGACCGGGTCAATGTATATCGGGTTTTTACTTATTTCTGGTCCGCATTGATCCGTCCGGGTTTATGGTTGAACTGGTCGGCCCGGTTTGACCCGGTTTTTATTGTTTTTCATTTTAATATTTTTTTTAAAACATAAAAGTTTAGCGATTAGTCATCTCGACAATTGATACTTTAAAACCCTCACTCGACATAAACCCTAAAAATGAGTTGTGAACCTCTCTCGACAGTCGACGGCAACTCCTGTCTTCTGTCATCTCTGACATGCGACTGTCCTTCAAGCATAAACCTCTATTGAGTTCACGTAACCTTCTCAATAGAATTTCATTTTATGCTTGATAGATTATTTAATTTCTTAACAGATTGGTAATTATTTCCAAGTTTATATACATACATATATATATACACACACATATGCATATATATTTTAAAATTTTTAAAAAACTGAAAACCGGGTTGACCCATCGGTCGAACCGGTTAACCCGTGACCCGGTGAGGAGCCCGGGTCAACTAAAAACCCGGGCTTTAAAACATTGGTTGGACCGACTTATAAAAACAGTTCAATATTTTTTTTCTAAATTTTCACTCATATTGAGCTAATTGGTTTTTCAGTTTAATTGCTTGACTTCAACTTGTTATTAACCAAGATTTAAGTTTTTATTATTATGTGTTTTGTAGCTTTGTACCCACCTGAACTATTCCTAAAATCAAAAAACCTTCAACTCTGAAGCAGCTAAGCTCACACACCCTTCTCTCCGGTTTGGGCAGTCGCACAATTTGCTCCATCCATTCTCCTAGACGATTCTTGGCTCCATCCATCTATCCGATCTACTTCTTCCATTGATCTCATGTGACCTCATCTATCCAGCTTGGTACCCGTTTGTGATCGACAATCATGGGCTCACAATCAAAAATGTAAATTTCTTATGCATTTCTCTTTGTGTCAGTCCATAACCTTCATGTTAACATATCTATATCCTTCAGTATTGACATATTTGTAAATTTGGTCAAATAATCTGGAATCATGATCAAGTAGTCAAGGATGAAATTGGTTTTTATAACCTTCATATTGAAAGAATTCCTTAAATGCTATTTCACAATTGAATCCGCTAATATTGACATATTTGTAATCGATGTGGGCTTGCTATTTATTTATAAAAATTGAGTCCTACAATAGACGATATTATTAAATATAACGTTAAGTTTCAGCTTTCATAATGAATTAATTGACTAGAATTTAACTAAATTAAAGAGTAATTAATGGGTTAGCTTGACTCAACTCACTTTGACTTGAGCCTTTTAACATGGTTTAACAGATAGGGAGAATTCCATGTATATCCTTATAAAAGTTTGAAATTACGTATATATCCTTCTAAATATTTAAATTACACTAATATCCTTATAAACCTATTAATCTCTCATTTATATCCAAATACCCATTAATTATAATTTAATTCTCTGAAATAACAGAAAAATTATCTCCTTAATTCTTTTATATGTAGATTTCTAGAATACCCTTGTCTTATCCTTAACCTCGTCTACAGATTAAACCTGTTATCACCCAACCCCATCGAGCAGATTAAACCTGTTACCCCCATCAAAATTTCTGCCGCACTATACAAAACTGACATTGCTTGGCCATCAATAATCGATGGAATATTTGCTTCACTAGTGTGGAATATTTGTTGCTTTGTAGCAGAAACACACTAAACTTAAGAAATCGCATATTATAAACAAGAAATTTAAACATGCAATCGCATTACATATGAAACCCACTGCATGATTTTATATCAAGTAATTTAGTGTTTCACATACTTATATGTACATATAGAATATCAAATCTTTAGGAATAAATAAATAGAACCACGTTGCACCTATGGGAATTGTGGCATTCATCTTCATGATCAGCGGTTCAGTTCTTTATTCCCGAGAGAGTATTGAAACAGTAGGGACTAGGGTTTTAATTTTTGAGTTTAGGGAAGGGTATTTTAGGAATTAACATATAAAGGAATTAAGTAGATAATGTTTTTGTAACACCGTAATTTTGAGAACCAAATTTTTCTTTTTAAAATACAATTTAAGTTTTCAAACCGCGTGGGTTTGACTGTAAATAGAACA
>JAUEJL010121998.1:0-11797 GCA_032274825.1 Drosophyllum lusitanicum | reverse complement strand
AGCTCTCGACATATGCACATGTGCAAAATTTGCACATGTGCATATCTACATCTGTGCTGAAAAAACTAGGTGAATCTTTGCATTTGCACAAGTGCATATATTTGCACATATGCAAAATTACACATGTGCAAATGTCGACTGTACTAAAAAAACCCAGCAAATATTAAAAAAAATCTCTACATATGCACATATGCAAAATTTGCACATGTGCATATCTACATCTGTGCTAAAAAAACTAGGTGAATATTTGCATTTGCACAAGTGCATATATTTGCACATATGCAAATTTGCACATGTGCAAATGTCGACTATACTAAAAAAAACTCAACAAATATTAAAAAAATTGAAAAAAATATAGCTAGATCGGTCTCAAATTAAAGAGCATAATTTTCTCGTTAATTTAATTTTCGTAATTTAACACCTTTCCATTTGAGAGATATATTAGTTTGAAAAAATTGGGGGTAATGTGAAAATGTCCAGATTACCCTTAATTAATTAAGGATAAGTTTGATTAGTTTAAGGTTATCCATTAACAACTCTTTAATCTTGACTATCTATCTTTTTGATCAACGGCTATAATTAGTTCTCGTACGAAAAACCGTTCTCGTTTGAACCGTCCCCTATATATATATAATTTACGATTGAACTCGTCAACTAATTTGCGTTTCAAATATAATAATCAATTTGCAATTCCTCCAGAATTTTCGATTTGCGATTTAATCCATCCCTAAATTTCGATTTATACTTCGTATATATGTAAACCTGATTACGGTCACTTTAGCACCTATTATATATGAAATTTTTTTGTCCTTTTCTATATCAAAAAGAAAAAGGGTTATATATCTACACTTCCAAAAGAAAAAGGGTTTAAACTTTTCTAACATGTGATTTTTTAGTGGGCTGATTATGTTCTATTATTTACTATTAGTATATAGTATAGACTATTATTTTTTGTTATATTGCTATAGCTATATATTGTCAACTAAATTATTTATTTTGTATTATATTTATAATACTATTGTTTAATATTTTGTCACCCTGTTTATACTCCAGCTTACTACTCGCATCATTTTATTTTTTTATTTTTCTATAACAAGTTAAAAAATTATTTTGTAATTAACTCTTTTTACAAGGATTCTCTATATTATTTGTAATTATTTAGATTATGAAATGTTTATTGTAAACTTTAAGTTAATGATTTTTAATATTGATTTATTTATAAAAATTGAAAAGGATGAAATTAGAATGAGTTTATAATATAATTCTTTTAAATCGATTTTTAATATAAAAACATATAGTTGTATATATAAAATCAAATGACTAAAGTTTATATAATTACACAAACAATTATATTAGAATACCATATTATTACTAGGAAATATTTTTGTCTTTTTCTATATTCAACGCAAACGAGTTATAGAATTAATCATTCATAAAAGTAACAAAAGCTAATTTAGAAGAAGTAGTAAGATTGTTGCAAGCGGTGCTAGAGGGCTATGTTAGAATCTTGGCACAGTTCATTTTGTATTTTTTTTTTAACTTTTCTCATGCATAGTTTTTTAATGGGCAAAACTTTCTAATTTATTTTTTTATTTTGGTCAATCATTACTATTAGTATAGAATATTCTTTTTGTGTAACACCGAAAATTCTCAAGCCATTTTTTATTTTATTTATTATTATTATTATTATTATAACGAGGTATCTTCTACAACCCTCGTATAATATCCAACTTAATTAACCCATAAAATCATGCAATATTAAATAATCGTTTTAAGCACATATTAAATATCAAAACGAATAACAAACACAAACCATCCACCTCCAGCCCACTCACGACCAGGCTGGGTTTTCGGGTGTTACATTTTGTTATATATTGTCTTAATTATATATTGTCAACTACATTATTTACTTAATATTATTTTTATAACACTATTGTTTAGTATTTTGTCACCCTTTTTATACCTGGCTCGCACTATTTTGTTTGTTTTGTTTTTTATTTTCTATAACAACATTAAAAATTGTTTTATAAATAACTCTTTTTATATGACTTTTCTATATTATTTAAAATTCTTTAGACTATAAGATCTGTATTGTAAACTTTAAGTCAATGATTTTTAATATAGATGTAATTATGAAAACTGAAAAGGATAAAATTAGAACGACATTATAATATAATATTTTTAAATTTGATTTTTTAATATAGAAACATATAGTTGTATATATAAAATCAAATGACAAAAGTTTATATAATTACATAAACAACTACATTACATATGTCATACATTTTTATTTTCTTATCAACTAAATTGATATGTGAAAAAAATCATAGATAATTGGATTTCTTTCTTTTATTAGTTTACCTATTTAAAAATCACATTTTTAAATATATGTTTTTAAACCCCACCGCGAAGCGTGGGCTAAAATACCTCGTTCATATATAAATACTTGGATTTATACCATCATTTCATTTTTAATTTCAGGCCCGCTAGGCCGTTTCCTTTAAAGGCCCAATAACCATTTGTAGTTGGCCTTCTAAAAGCTGGTTCACAATTGTTGATGTAATTTGCGACCTGGACATGCAATGGAATTAGCGATTCCTGGTGAGAGCCTAATTTGCGATTACAAGCATGTTGCACTAGACACAATTGATCCAATTCCTAATTCACGATTGTTTAGCGATTTGTGATTGATATATATATATATATATATAGGTAAAAGTTCAAACGAGAACTGTTTTTCATACCAGAACCAATCTTAGCTTTTGATTAAAATAAATCAATGGCTAATAATTTTGGCGGCTAATGATTGGCTCATTAATTACTAATGATTAGTTTATCAATAGCTCATTAATGACGCATTAATAAGGGGTATTTTAGGCAAATAAAGTCTCGCAAATTAATGACGGCTCACCCGGACACAATTTACGGTAGTGTAAGTATATAAATGACCAAAATACCCCTATTAACTAGTCATTAGTGATGTTAGAAACAGTTCTCGCACGAAAAACAGTTCTCGTTTGAATCGCTCCCTATATATATGTATGTATGTATGTATGTATGTATGTATGTGCCAATTCTCGATTCAATAATTCTATTGTTTCCGGTCTCAAAATTTGCAATTGCCACCCTAGGATTCACTTTGCTAATTTGTGATTATGCTAAACTCAAGACACATAAATACTCATTCAAACACTATCGACGCCTTAATCCACGAATCCAACAATTTCTCAACCAATTTATTCCATTTTCGATTCATTAGGTTACTAACACAAAATTTAATCATTCCCTCAAGGTTAATTTCATTTTCATCAAGATTTAGATACCATATGGTCCAATTTTATTCCCAGTTTCTTGCCTCACGTCAAACAACAAACAGCCCCCCTTAAAAGTCAAATAGAAACTCGATAATTTATGGAAACAACCACTTCATGGATCATTACATGCTAGCTCTCGAAGAATCTGAGGCAGAAACTGTCGGGTTTTGGCTCTTCCTTGGTCTCGGCAGTGTAAGCGCACACACACACAAAGCTCTACTTGCTTCAAATTTGGCTACTATAGATGCCTAGGGGGCTGTGCCTTAACCTCCATTTTATACCTTGTTGCTTCACGTAAGCCCAAGCTCCTTCAAAAGATCCAATAATTACAAGGGGTACAGTAACACATATAAGTACCATTAAATAATTCAGTTTTTCATTACTTTTACTATTTATAAGAAAGGAAACGGGTACTACAATATAGGGGTGGCACTCTAAAGGCTAGTACGTTACATGACAAGGCTTGCTTTTGCAACTATAAATACAGCTTAATTCCCTTCATAATTCACACACCTCAATTTAGTAACATAGGAAAATGGTAGCAAGTATATCCTTAATATTAAAAGGAGAAATGTTACGAGCATTTTAGCAACTTCGTCTAACAAAGATTAACGATAAGAGGCGAGTTTTGTGACGCCTTTACAAAATTGAGATATATGTGATATATTTGTACTTATATGTCTAATTGTCTCATGCATCATGTTTATCATATTTAACGCTTTCCTGCATTATATCATGCTTATTATTTTTTGTGTGTGTGTATATATATATATATTCAAGTTGTTGGGTAACTAATAAAAAGAGCTAAAACGTAATAGTTGTTCGCTAATAAATATATTTTGGTACGATTTGTTATTAAGTCATTAACAGCAGATACATGTCTAGCGCCTCTAGTACGTTGTATAAAAGTCATGACGTGGATAACACATACGCTAGTCGATGAATGAAAATGGTTTGGAAATAGGATAATAAATTTACTCAAACATATAACTAAAGACTACATGTATAACTTAGTTATAAACATAAACTATTGTAAGAAATTATGAGGCCATAAATAGGAAAGATAGAAAAATATTACTCACATTACATAAACCAAGTATTTGGTGAGCCTCAAACTGCATATTTAACTTATGCACTATAAAGCGTTTTTTAATGTAATTTTTTGTTAAAAAAAGAAGGCCCATTAGAATGCAAGAGCCCACCAATAAAATCACAAGCTGGGCCTTTGGATATTGGTTTAGCACTTCAGCCCATTTCACTTCCAGATTTCGTTTACCGCTTACAAACCCTAGGTTTTTTGTTTCTGATCGAATAAATAGAATACAAATACACGATGGTTTTAGTTTGCTAAAAGCGGCGGCAGACAAAATGCAGATCTTCGTGAAGACATTGACGGGAAAGACGATCACGCTCGAGGTTGAATCCAGCGACACGATCGATAATGTGAAGGCTAAGATCCAGGACAAGGAAGGTAAGAGTTTGGATTTTGTTATTTATTAGGGTTTATGAAAAGAATTGAAACTGAACAATGGATGAAACCTGTTGGATCAGGAATTCCACCGGACCAGCAGCGTTTGATCTTTGCCGGAAAACAACTCGAGGATGGAAGGACTCTCGCCGATTACAACATCCAGAAAGGTAGTACATTAGTGTAATTTATCTTTTGTGTGATGAAGCGTTCATGAAATTGGTTAATTCGGCATTTTATTCTACGTGCAGAATCTACGCTTCATTTGGTGCTGAGGCTTCGTGGAGGGATTATTGAACCATCCTTGATGGCCTTAGCGAGGAAATACAACCAGGATAAGACCATCTGCCGCAAGTAAGCTCCTTTTCATTAATTACTGTCTTCCGCTCTTTTGATAAAAATCTATTTGCAACATCTTATATTTTTCTTGTTGTATGCTTATTATTTGGAGGTAATCGTCTTTTTAAAGATGTTAATTGTTGGTTTTATTATTTACTTAATAAATTATATGTTATACCATTTAATTCTTAGGATCAACCACAAACTATCAATTATTTACTTCACACAAATCTATTCAACTTTACACTTTCTTTTTGTGTGTATTGAACTTCATCCTTGTATCGTGTATATCGAACTTGTAGTTTGTTGTATTGTATGTAATTTGGTTATATATAATAGATAAAAGGATAAAAGTTTAGTAAACACAATAGAAAGTTAATTTCACACGATAGCAACAAATTAAAATTTTGATACATATAATATAATTTTTTAAGTTCTATACACACATTAGGAAAAAAGTGTTAAGTTGAATATATTTTGGTGAGCTAAACCCTAATTTATAAGTATGAAACCTAAAGTCACAATACATAAGATTATATTAGTTTAAACTAAAAGATACAAAACTTAGAAATAAAATACTCACAAATTATATTATTTACTGATATTACCTAAAATTATGTTTCTATTGAAAGTTTCATTATTATTATTGTTATTATGTCTTTTATATTTAATCAAAATTATTGGAGTTCAATGGGCATTGAACTTCCTATTGAATCGATGTGATCATCTCTCCATGATGGGAGTTTAACACTTCAACCCACATTAAATTCTTTAAACATAGAGAGTGTTTGGGATTGCCTATTTTCAACTTCCGATTGCTTTTTGCGTGTTCTTAAAAGCTAAAAAGCACTTTCACACATCAATCAGTCTGGGATGGGGTTGAGATTAGCTTTTCCTTCAACGGCTAAAATATTAACTTTTTTTCAACTTATCTAATCTTTAGTTATGATCATCATTTTACATTCCCATTTTATATCACACAAACTTCTTCATGCGACATGATTTGTACACATCAAAAATTTACCATGCACAACAAAAGGTCTTTGTTTGGACAACAATACCCTTAAACACTTGGATGAGAAAAATAGTCCACAAGTTTACAAGGGCAAAAAAAAATCATGATTGTTTTGTATGGCAAATCTTTGTTGTGTACAAATCATCTTTCATATTCTAAACTTTCATCTTATACAAATAAATTTCAACAATCTAATTTTAAAAATGGACGGATTTAGAGCATACCAAACTAGGTTATCACAATTCTTCATCCACTTTTATTCATACCCAACCTGATTTTTCAGCCAGGTTTTCACAACTCTCTCTAGCTTCTCTGATGGATCTATGTATTCCGGCCGGTTATTCACAATATCCTTTTCTGTATTCAACTAGGTTATCACAATTCTTCATCCACTTTTATTCTTCCCGAAACGAGTTGGAGGAGGAAGCACAACAACCTAAAATCTAGTAAACCGACTATGCATTTTGATGTATTGATAATTCGGATTCGTTAGGCCTCATTTAGAGTACAAATAATTATTGGACTGATACTTGCCTCTTCTCAATTCGTCATAATATAATATAATTACACGTTTCCAAAAGAAACCCACGTCTTGATCATTTCCGGTATTTGGGTCTGCGGATACATTGATATATGCCGGTTTACAAAATAATTAGTGGACTGATGCTTGCCTCTTCTCAATTTCCCCATTTCTTTTGACCTCTTTCGTTGAATTGTTGTGGTTGTTCCTTCTCTGAATCCTAATTGTTGATACGTTGAAATTCAGTGTAGTTGGTTTGATTGACATTGTTTTTGCTCCAACTTGTTTTGCAAAGAAGAGTTGATGAAGAATTGTGAAAACCCCTTGGATACAGAGGGGGATATTGTGCTTAACTAGTAACCATTGACTAGGGGGAGAAACAAGAGGAATTTGTGGAAAACTTGGGTGGGGATGGGGGAGATTCGAATTTTTTTTGGGGTGAATCGGGTTTTGATTGTTTTTTCTTCTTTTCGAGGGTTTCGTATGCTCTAAACCTGTTAATTTTTTAATATGAGATTGTTCAAATGTTTTAGTAAAAGATCAAAGTTTAGAAGATAGATGATGGAGAAGTTTGTAGCGATTTAGAATGGGGATGTAAAATTGTATTTATTGGGGAAATGGCAGAGCAGAAAACTTATCGTTAATATTCGAGCCGTTGGAAAGAAAATAAGAATTAATCACGCCCTGATCGGCGTATGAATGCCGAAAACCGACACTGACCATGGGTTGTGGAGTATTGTCCGTCGATGCCAATGGCCGTGTCACCCCCAGGCGTCATTACACATGCTCTGAGAGTGGTAGCAACCCTCAGTCCTCAACACACCACTCATCCTTGTAGTGGTCACTCTTCGTTGTACCAAATTCTAGGAACCACTAAATACTCGGTTATAAAATTAAATGTTAAAAATATGAAATAATCATTGGCAAATTTTTTACTAGATGAGATTTGATGCCAGATATGTGGTGTTGTATATAAGTTTATGAGAAAGGTAGATGTTAAATGTGCTTATTTGGATGACATGTTCCAGATGTTATGCTCGACTCCATCCTCGTGCTGTCAACTGCAGGAAGAAAAAGTGTGGGCACAGCAACCAGGTACCTTGCATTGCTGTTTAATTTTTGCTTTCTAATTTCAAAGTTTACAGTTTTTGATGATTACTTGTGTTGATAAAATGTAGTTGAGGCCAAAAAAGAAGATCAAGTAGATGAAAATGTTATGGCAATTGCTTTTGAAGGATATTCTAAATTGCAAGGGTGATGCATTTCATTTTTGAATGTTTTCTGTGTTGTGTTTTAGACGCTGGAATTATGTTTAGCATTTGTGAAGTTATTATATAATGTCTCTTTAGTTTCTATTAGTCGTCTGTTTGGTTGAAATGAAACTGTGTACTCAACGACATGGAGTTCATATCACACCTTGTAGATCAGTTATATGATGATTATCTAAGCAGGATCTTGATTGCGATTACTTACCTGTATCAGACACTAGTGCAATTGCTAGTGTTGTAAAACTCAGCCTTGGCGGCCGAGTAATCGGCGGTTAATCGTGAATCGGACCCTCGCCGTTCTGACTTGAGGCTAATCGGAGACACTAATCGGCTTTGGTCAATATCGGTCAAAAACGCTTGAATCGGTCAAAATCGGCCGATAAAAGCTTGAATCGGTAAGAAACAGTCAAGGTAAAAAGGTTACCTGCCGGCGTTCGAGGTCTAGGAGATGAACCAGAGGAGACGCAGATCAACAAGAAAGGTAAAAATCAACGATGGTGGACGAGTATGAGTCACCTGTGATGGTCAAAATCACGATTGATGTTGAGGAGCCACCGGCGACGAGATGGCGTGCCGACCGGAGAGAATTTGGACTTCTGATTTATGCTTCAACTTGACGTATACGAATTGTGAAGTGAAGCGGCCTTGGTACTGGGGAGTATTAGGTATGGATGGCTCCATAAACAGATTTGGGCTGTTGTAGTGGCCAGCCCGGACAATAAAAAGTACTAAAGTCTTAAAAAAAGAGCCCAAAAACTAAAAAAAATATATGTAAGTAGGTGATATTTGTTAATAAATAATGAATCAAATATATTTATTTCAAGCTTGTTAAATTTTTTAATGGCAATTTGACTTAATTTGTGAGGCTAGTGCTAATTTTTATTTTTTTAAAATAAATTTCTTTATAATTTAAGGTCCCAGCCAAGAAACAGATTAATCACTGCCGAGACCGATTAATCGCTTGAAGGTGGTCGACCGACTGTACACCGCCGAGCGATTTTTACAACCTTGGCAATTGCTATTTTTCTGATAATTTGTTCGGTCTTATGTTGGTGATAATTTGTTAAATAGATTGTGGTGAGGGTTTGATATTTGGATGTCATGTCTCCTCACTACTAAAGAAATGGTATAACGAATAGAACAAGTAAACACCAAGAGTATACAAAGTGTGGAAGTAAGGGTTTTGGTTTTGTGGGTTGCAAAGATGTCTCTTCTTCACTCTTGCTTGCATACACGGAACCTCTTCCTCTTTCTTGAAGATATTAATTTCCCTATTTCTAATTCCTATACCTTGTTATTAAAGCAACACTGGCTACGTAAAAAATATTATAAAAAAAGAACCGAAACTTTAGTACTTTAAATTATCTCTTTCTCTTTTAGTGAAACATTATTATAATATAAATTAAATTCAAGATAAGATTCTTCTTCTAGACTCAAATAATCACGAGCCTGCCTATTCATGACTTAACCAAATGGTTATCTAGCATGCCATTTGATTTAGCATTATTTTAGTTTTAGATGCCCCAACTACAAAATCAAGAAAATTGTTTCTATCATGTGTTTTTAAACCAACAATATCTATGCATACGCTACCCCAGACGTGAAAAAGACCATTTTTAACCAAATTATATTGGTTTTAACCAAATTTTTAACCTTTCAAACATCACATGTTAATCACCTGAACCTTAAAAAAAAACCGTATCATCCATCTAACAGTGTTAAAATACTTGACTGGTTACATTTTGATGTGAACCGGTTGAAAGGGTTAATTTAAGTTTGTAATTCTAGTTTTATATGAAAATTCTCATGTATATATATTTAGAAAAATCAATTTTCATAGGAATCCCCGATACTCGACTGAAACGCGAATGGAGATGCAAGTCAATTCCCCGGTGGGGATGCTGTTACCATCCCTAAGGATAAATAAGAGGATTTACACGAGGAAATAGCATTTTCCTTCCGGGGCATTGTAATGTTGTTGATTGTATTTGCTAGTCCAAGCATAACCGTTTGAATATTCATTCGGGTATACTATCATATGTAAATGAGTCTTCTTATTTCTATTAATAAAGGTTTTCTAGAGTTGAAAACATAAAGCACTATCACATCCCCTTAAACTAATAATCATCTTCATAATTGTTACCATCCATCCATCCATCCATCCTTATTGTACATATATAAACCATTTACAGAATAGGCTCCTCCATTTTCCATATATTTTAAGACCAAAAATCTAACCACTGGTTACTGCTATCACCATCTAACAGTTGATGACACTCCAAATCATCCCAGTTCTCTCCATCTCCATTTCCATTTCCATCAACAACCATATTTATATTATGATGCTCTATATATTCTGGTTTCATGCTGCTATCGTCACCAGACACCTTCTCTTTCGTCGAATTATATGAATCTTCCCTTGTGCTACTGCCTTTTGCTTTCTTCTCCATCATTTCTTGCAGCTTTTTCAACTGTTTTCGAAAAAAAGACATCAAGAAAAGCTTGAAATTAAGCAACCAACCATGCGAAAATGATTTAAAAAACTGAATGAAGATTTAAAAAAAGGTTAATTGATTGTACCTGGTTAGTTAGTGATTGATTCTCTCTGTTGAGGAGCTCAAATCTTGAGGAAAGTGAATCATAACTGGCTCTTAGTATGTTGTAATCTCTTTCTAATTGCTTTGACTTCCATCGAGCACGCTTATTTTGAAACCAAATTGCAATCTGCCTTGGTTGCAACCCGAGATCTTTAGCTAGCTGCAACTTCTTCCGGGGTTCGAGTTTGGATTCAGATTGGAAAATGGTCTCTAATGATTTGATCTGTTGATGGGTGAACCTTCTTTGCATCTTGCTGTTCTTGTCGTTGGATAAAGTGTTGAAGAAGGTGGTGAAACAGACTGAATCTGGGTCTGATTCCATGTGTAACATGATCTCATAAGAAAATAGGAGGATGTGCCCAAGAGGGGGTTATAGCTGTGCTTCAAGGTGTCTTATTTATACCCCAACAAAGATTGGTGGGGTCCCATCTCATTTCTTAATTTAATAATTTTGAATTTATGATGGGTACCAATATTTTTATTTAAATATATATTTTCTTCATATCGATAGTCACCGGTTAATCGGAGCCTCAGAACCTTATGTGTTATTATTAATTATAGATTCAGACGAGCGACTAAATACATGGGTGAGACGAGATAGGTAACAGTTCAAATGTCTAAATGTCTTACACACTCGATGCCTTCAACATCATCTACACAAGGTATTGGCGGATGGTTTCAACTATGTAAGCTAACCATCAATTACATTGAATGTTTTCCATCCTTTTTTATGGGATGATGATTTGTACACAACAATCATGACTCTTATACCCTTATCAACCCACTATCTTTTATTCTTATCCACAAATTTAAGGGTATAATAGTTCAAACAATCACTTTTTATTGTGTTTGGTTAATTTGCGTTGTGTACAAATCACTTCTCTTTTTTATGTTGCTTAAAATGAACATAGGTTGACACTTGTTGAAAGTGAAGAATCTTAAAGCACACAACTTAAACATAACTTAAAAACTTATAACAGAAAAGAAATCACCTTTCTAACATTGTTAGCGATAACATCGACAAGAGTGTGTTTTTTATGATTAATAGGTTAACATATGTTATAAATATATATTTCATTTAGAAGTATTAAAAAAAATTAGGGGACAATTCAAACGAGAACTTATTTTCGTATGAGAACTGCGAGAACTAATTATAGTCGTTGATAAAAAAGATAGAGGGTCCAGATAAAAAGAGTTCCTAATAGATAACCTTAAACTAATCAAACTTATCTTTAATTAATTAAGGGTAATTTGGACATTTTCACATTACCCCCAC
>JAUEJL010121987.1:0-11797 GCA_032274825.1 Drosophyllum lusitanicum | reverse complement strand
GCCCACGCCTCCCATACCGCATAGAGCCATCATGTGAGTCTTACTATTCTTTGGTTCGAGGGCCTTCAATGCTTCTTGGAAGACCAAATCTCTGGATCCAAAGCTGTTTTGGGTACCATCATCAACCGGTGATGAGGTAGATGCGGGGTATCTAGAAGGGACTCTAGCAAGAGGTATTTGTTCATCGGTCCAAACAATTTCTGTTTTGTTTTCTTTTAGACCACGTATCCGTTCAAGAATACCGAAGGATTGTTTTCCTGCTTTGTAGCTCATCTTGATATTGAAGCACCCAATTCCAATTCCATCGGTTGAAACTCTTTCTGCTTCCTTTTTGATCTTGTCAACCTCTTCCAACCATGTGGGGACATGATGAGGTATCACTAGATTCTTCACATCATTGTCCTGCTTTTTCCTTTTCATATCTCGTGCAACATGATTTAGTTGATCTATTCCCTTACTCATATCTTCAACATTCTTTTTAGAGTTCCACCAGAAACCCAACTCTTTCTTAATGCGAGCCATCAAAGATTCAACAACAATATCAATAACCGGACCTGCAGCTTCCATTTTCCACCTGTGAGCATTAAAATACTAAAATAATTAATATAAAAAAGGAGTGAAATACGTGATATATATTACTGTATGTAATTAAACTTTTAAGCAGTTTGCCATGTATTTTTCATTATTAAACTACAAAACTATTTTCTTTCCCTCAGACAAAATTATGGGATAAAAAAAACTGAAAAATCAGTTAATCAAAAGTATGCAAACTTGACGTTTAAAAATAGACATGTCACCTATTTTTATTACATTTCAGAAAAGTTGGTTCATAAAGATCTACTTTTTATAAGACGTTCTATATTATTTTACTAATTACAAATACTTATACTTAATTATAAGATCAAGACATGTGTTCGAATCACAGAAAAGATAAGTAGGATGATGAATTAGAAAAATTTAGTATCAGGAAATAAAATTTTTGCTTTATTATTTTTATACCGATTAGCCAGACGGAGAGGAAATAAAACAAAACATTTAATTAATATATAGTCGCAGGAGTATTGATACAAAAAGAGGCTAGTAATTCGTGCTTCGCTAAAATGTAATCCTTTAAACTAATATAACTTGAAGAAGAACTAATAACATGTGTTTATAATCATTAAAATATCAATATTGTATTAAAATATTTAATAATAGTAAATATTCAAAAGATTTTCTAACATAGGCGACTCTTTTGATTATACAAAGTTTAGATAAGAAGTCGATGTTATGTCTAATTTATCGAGTTTTATTTATATTCTGATGTCTAATATTATGCATATAATATAACATTTTTTACTACACAAATCTTTTTTATAAAGTTATAAAACTGGAGTACGTACTTTTATTATTACCAAAATAAACTGAGGATTAATTTTAATTTTCTAGAATAAATAGATTAAGTGTTTAGATTTATTTTTATCTACACGGGTTATTTTGGTTATTAATAGAAAAAGTAAAATTCAATCTTAAATATCTATCTATTAATTTCTCATGTACGAAAGAAAAGGTTTGATATTATTATTTATTTCTACGTTTTGTACTATAAATCAGACCATTTTAAAAAGTTCACGTGTATCATGTTTTACGAAAATTCAATAAATATTACATACGCACATATTTATTATTTGATATACTAACCATACATGATTTGTATGTATAAGAAATATAATCGTATCCTCTTTGTATCGTGATATTAATTATATTTTTTGTCATTACGTATGCTCTCCCATCGTGTCGACACCTCCACCTTTAGTGTAGGTGTTGACGCCGTTTGTCGTCATTTTTTAAATATATTTTAATTTCTTTTTGTGTTTTATAATTCTTTAATATCTTGTTTAATATTTATAATTTTTTAAACCAACTCGTTTAAAATTTAATCTAGTATATGATATACATGACTATACGTAGTTAATTTTGTAAGAAGTTAGTCATGTATTGTTATTTTCATTATTAAACTACAAAACTAATTTCTTTCCCCGAGATTTCATACAAAAAGAGGCTAGTAATCCGTGCTTCGCTTAAATTAATCCTTAAAACTAATATAATTTGAAGAAGAATTAACAACATGTACGTGTTTATAGTCATTAAAATATAAGGTCAATAATGATTTAATTATCAAAGTTTTACTTCAGTTTTGGTTTAATCATCAAAGTTTTTTTTTAAACAGTTTTACCATAAAATTTAAATTTATTATTATTTAACTTTCAAAGTTACACCTTCTTTTTTGTTTAAACCTTAAAGTTTTTTCCCAAACAATTTAACCCTTAAATTTTTGTTAAAAAATGATTTAACCCTCTAAGTTTTGTTAACTTTTCAATAAAAAGTAAAATGCATAATAAGTAGAGAGAGTAAATTGAAAACCATACAAAACTTTAATGATTAATCAGTTTTTTTAACAAAACTTCAAGGTTTAAATCATTTAAAAAAAAGTTTGAAGGTTAAATCATAACAAATTTAAACTTTATGGTAATTTCGTTTAGAAAAAAAATTTAATAATTAAACCGAAATTAAATAAAAACTTTGATAGTTAAACCATTATTGACCCATAATATTAAAAATAACGAAGAATGGGAAGAAAATTACGAAGGCGGATATTTTGTGTAGCAGATAAAATATCTACATCGTACAAATAAAAATCTGCGGCGCGGCAAAATATCTGAAGTCAAACATGAATTTCTGTTGACGTGGAACTTTGCCATGTGGAAAGTATCTGACATCTGGCACTTGTATTCATTTCCCGACCCTTTACAACGAAACTCCTCCTTCTCACCAAACTCCAATTCCACATTCTCCTTTCAGATCGCTGTTGATATGGAGTATACGCTTCACCCGCCGGTGGCGGAGGCGCATATGTGTTCGGTGGCGTCTCCGGTGACCGCCCACGACGGCGGTTTGAATGATTGTGTGGACCAGGAAGAGAGTTCAGTTATGGTAAGATTATCTATCGTTTTATGTTGTTTTTTAGGGTTTGTTAGAGTTTAGAGGTGTTTGGATTGCGGAATTGATTAAGGGTGTTTGGTATCGGGTTTTGAAAAGGTGATTATGTGATTAAAAGCGATCCCAAACACCTGCTCATTGATATTATATTTCTATTTTGTTGGAGTAATGATAATCATGATCATGTTTTCTTTGTTTCTTTTTGGCCACTTTAATTAACATGTGATTGTTTTACATCTGTTCTAATAGCATGTTGTTTGTTGGGGAGATAATTAGGAAATAGTTGAAATTGTACTTTATAACTCTCTTTTAAGTACATAAAATGTATTATGAATGGAGAGTGAACTATAACATGACCTAAGCCTAACTCTACGTATGGATAGAGGTAAATACTGTTTACATCTTATCTTTTCTTTTATGGAGAGAGAACTAGAAGTATGGGCAAATGGCAAGTAGGGTTTTGATGAAAAGCACAAAACATGTAATTCCAAGTGATTGCAAACCTGTTGGGTCCATAATTTTGAAAATCTAAATTCATCTTTCAAGAGGCAAGTGCCATTAATCAGTAGTTCAGTACAGTTTTCCTTTTCAGTCTGTTTGTTTGTAAGGGTGTTGTGGAGGCATGTTCCATGGTTGCTTTTTGGATTTTTTTTCTGTGGGCATAATCTTTTGGTTGTTTCATCACCTTGTCTTTTCTATACATTTATTTATTCATGCAAATTCCCATTCTTTATCTGCCCAGAAACTGAAAAAGAAAAAAAGAAATAAGTTTAAGCTTATCCTTGTAGCAGATAGATTCTACACACTGAAAAAAATGTTACTTAATACTAAACTACAGATTACAGACAAGGTATGTTGATTTTCTGTTTGTAAAATAAGGTGTCTGAAATATAATTAACGTAAGTTTATACTAGTTATGTATTTTTGCATTGAGGAGGTATATATTCTTTGCAAGGTCAAGAAAAGTTGTGGTTTTTGTTTTTTATTACAGAATGAACCAAATTCTTTCCTTTGTGCAAAATTGAGATATTATAATGTGTTATAGATCTTAGTTTTGATCCATGTAACACTTGGAGCACTCATACTCATAACTGGATGACTACAAATCCGCAAACCCCCGTGGTTGTGATCATTAGTTCATGACAATTGACAACCTGTGACACTAAAATGGGACCCACTTTTTTTCTTTTTTACTTAGAAAGGCAGAAAAGAATTAAAATAAAAGACAACGATGCCTGTTACCCGCATGACGACTAGACGAAGGGATAGTAACGGTGTCATCCTCATCACCCATGCTACAAGTCTACAAGCGGGGTGACGAGCACTGTTGTTATTGTGGTTGTTTACTTCAAAATCGAACAATACCTAACTTCTTATAGGGGATTTATATGACTTTTTTCGCTTTTCATGTCTGATCTCAGTTTGGTGTTCTTAAAAAATTGTTGTCTCAGGAATCCCCAAAAAGAGAATCATCAGAATGGACTGATGAGAAGCATAGTTTGTATCTAAAGTCAATGGAAGCTTCTTTTGTTGACCAGTTATATAATTATTTGGATATGCAAAGTTGGCAAGCTCAAAACGAGTACTCAACAGATGCAATGTCATCTAGGAAAGTTCAAGCCACCACCCGTTGCCCTTCTGGCCAGGTTTAGAGTTTGACACATCCTCTTCATGGGAAAATGCACGTAAAATTAAGGAAATTATGTACTTAAAAGTGATTTCTATTTCAAGGAATGTAGGCACTTTTATAATCAACTTTTTAAGGGCATACGTCCTAACTATTTTATGCCATTGAAACGTCGTGTTTGAAAGTTTGTTTCTGAAATATTATTTGACTGAATGTGCATACGTCCCTTTTACGTGCAAGTTGACTGGATTTTCTCTATCAGAAGTTTTACCCATTTTCATAGTTTTTCTGACATTTTCTCCTTGTCAGTTTAAGGTTCTACAGCATGGCTTTTGGTCAAGGATTGATTTCAAGAGAGAAAACTTGGTGCATAATGAAGCAAATAGATCCCATGTTTCCTCGAGTAATCCATGGATTCAACATTTTAGAAATGGAAACAGACACGAAGCTAAAGAATCTCTTTCACCCCATGAAAAAGCTTCATTAATAAGTTGCAGTAACACAGGTGCATCTATGCAACTAGAGTTCATATACATGTTCATACTCCAAGTTCTATTATGTATAAGCTAAGCATCCGTGCTTGTTTCCAACCACTAAATAATTTTGGATTCCTATTACACCCAAATGTGTAGATTTAGTAATAAATAGAAAAGTAGAAAATTTCACACTTAAGAGCGTGGACTTTTGTAACTTCAGAATTGTTTCCAGTTTTTCCACGCTTAAAAGTGTGAAAATTTAAATAATTTGTCCACACTTAATAAATGTGATTTTTGAGTACAAATTTTACACGTTCAAATGTAATTATCTAATAGAAATTTGTCACATCAAATTCTTTTACGCTTTTTTATAATTTTCCACAATTTTAAGTGTATTAAAAATGATAATAAAGTGCGGATAATCGACAAACTTTTTGTAGTAACATTACCCCAAACTGCAGCCTTGTTTTTCACACCTACCCAAATGAAAAATGGAGCATTTTTAGGGATAAAGAGATTAGTACAATATTTAAGATATATTGGTTGCTATTCAGATTCATGTAAGCAATATACTTAAATACATGCTAATTAACATGATGTGTGATGGTATTCTGTGTATTAATTTATAACTTTTCATATATGTTTTTTTAACATTACAGAGGTGATAGATCAAAATTTTGTTGAAGAAGATTCTGCAGTACAAAAGGAGAATACACCGTGCAGCAAAAAGAGGAAGAGTTTTACTGCACCTTCTGGATCTAGCAATGATCAGGTAATGTGCATACTTGATCTTAATAAAGTTCATGTTTATAGCAGAGGAGGTGACAATTGGTGAGTTGGGTTCGGGTCAAAATATGTAATTCTTTAGTACGGGTTGGGTTGACCGAAACATATTTTGCTCAAAACTTCTAAAATAATTCGGTCGTAAAAATGGTTACCAGAACTATATTATTAATACAACAATCTAGCTCTTTCAATAGGAAGATTTAGGAAGTTGTAAACCTAAAAAGCATATCTTGGGTGGTTTCAACAATCAACGCCTTTGACCCGATCGGCATGTTTTGTCTTTAGCCAACCTTTTTTACTACAAAACTCATTTGATCTGTTCATAAGTAAATGAGTTTAAAGTAGTCACTTTTCGTTAATAAGATCATATTTTTGTTTAGTCTCTTATTCCTTCTTTTTTCCTTTTATCAGGCTCCTTCCTTTTGGCACTTCTCATGTAACAGAAATAGTTGATCACCATGTTTCTAAGGCCTCAGAAGGTTTCCGGCAGCATAGATCATCATTGCAAATGAGAGAAAACAGACGCGTATAAGCGTATTTGAATCTTTAACCATATGTAACATGAGAGACAATCATTAACCCATGCATGCTAGTATCATTTAGGACTAGTTACCCACTATGATGTTGCTTTAGAATCCTACTAAAAACCTGTATAAAATTCTTAGTAGAAAAGCTGTAGATGATATATGAATATTGGTGATACAAGTATGGTAAAGTCTATAAATTAATCTTTAATTGTTGATTTGTTTGTTTTTTATCTCATCACTTAACCTGCAACATACATATCGTTTTACTTCTGGATTTATATATAGTCGGTTAAAGATCAAACATCATGGTTACGAACAAAATTACCCTACATATGGTTAAAAATTGATAGGGTAATTTTGTTCGTCATGACTAAGAGTGATCGTACTACATTCTCAACACATTTATCTATAGTACTAGTAGGAAAAAAATATATTTTTCCTTTTCTACCTATATACTTAGAACCGAAAGAGGTCAGACAAAAACTCTTGCTACTTTATCCTCGTACCTACTTAACAAATTATATTGCCTAAAATATACCGGAACTTAGTTACATTTAACCTGCTCGATATGGCGACTTTTAGGGTGAAAAATAAACAAAAATAAAGCCGTAAAGAATCTAACATTTATTATTATAATACGTCATTTGGATTAGATTGAAATTGATTCGAGTTTATTTTTCATATTACCTTACAACAAAAGGTTTTACAAACAAAAAAAGAGAGCTCCCATAGAAGTATTCTAAATCTTTTAGAAAAACACAATAATTAAACCTTAAAATTATAATATTAAAAGATACATTTCTAGATAAATATTATATTACGATAAAACTTATATCGAAATTTGGATAAAACTATGAGTGTTACAAATATATATGTACATTAACATCAGATATTATATGTACAGGCATGATCTCAACGTAGTCGCCTAGTCGGGAGGAGTATTTTGGGTTTGGGCTTCCCTCCTAGCTAGGTTGCCTTTGCACTTTTGTTTTATTTATTTATTTCATCTATGGTCCTTGTTAATATTGAACCAAGTTTGTTAGGCCCACTAGTACTATAGATAATCGTGTTGAGGATGTAGTAAGATCACTCGTAGTCATGACATGCACGACTGTCACATCAGCTTTTCAGCCTATGATATAGTCATGACATACATGACTAACCTCCACATCATCACCAATTTTCATTAATTTACATATATTATAACTGTTAAGTGTGACTTGAAATTAGTGGTAATTTATTATAACTAGAATCTAGTTAAGGGGGAGCTTGACGTGAAGCCTACAATGTTGGATCTTGATTTGATCAAGATGGTACACGGCATGAGAAAAGACGGTTCATGGCGTGAAGCGTGGGTGTATGACTAAGAGTAGATCAAGAATAGGGTTTTTTTGGATTTGGGATTTTCTGAGGGTGCTTGGCGTAGAGCCTAGCTCCATGGCGTGGAACCATCTACAGCAAATCCAAGCTATTTTGGTGCAAATTCTATTTGGCGGCCTATTTATTATTAATTAGGGTTTTCTAGTTTTATGTATATAAATATCGCAGCTAGGTTTCATTTAACCTATGTACCTTAGGGAAAACTTGCTAGTATTCATTTGTCAAAGGTTGGATTGGCATGAATTTTGAAAGTAGCTTCAACACACATAGTTCATCACTCTGAATGGTCGAGATCATGACCGGAGATTTCTATAGAGGTCTGTAGTGGGTTGAAGTTGATGATTTGGTTATCTCAAGCGAGAGTGTTTATTTCCTTATTAGGTTTATTTCATAGAATAGTAACCAAGTTTCAGTTGTAATACCCGTATTTTTGTAATGTACTAATATTTTTATTAATAATAAAATTTGGGTTATTCCATTTTATATTTTGGGCTTTTATGTTATAAACCTTGAAGTGGGGGACTAATATTGCCATTTAGAAAGAGGTAAACGGTATTTAACCTAAATTAGGCACAAAGTCCAATGATAAATCGCTCAACCATTTATTTTATCAGTGTGTGTGGTGTGTGGGGTGTGTGTGTCAAACCATGAGCATTGAGGAGAAGAGAACCATTTCTGCATCAAAACGATTGGGATTTGTTTCAGGATTACCATGTATGAATCCTCAACCCTCTGTGATCTTTTATATATTGATTTTACAGTGTTTGAGTAAGGATTTATGGGGTTTTGAATTGATTCTGTGTGTATCAAAACTTACGATCGAGACCGAGAACAAAAATAAACGTTAAACCCTTAAAACTTGATGAAAACGAAATTAACTTGGTAGGGTTTGGTTAAATGATGTTTAGAATGTATTGTGACAAGAATCATGCGTTTTGGTTGAGATTGAAATTTAAATCGTCGACCGAATGTTCTTGGATCGCGAAGTATAAATGTGATGAATCGCCAAGCTAAATGAATATCCAAGTTTCATGAATAACCAAGTTCCATGAATAGCCAAGTTGTATGTTACATGAATACCAAGTTACATGAATAGCCAAGTTGCGTGAATAATATTATAAAGGGTCAATATGATATTTATAAATTAGTGTAGACAAATATGATATTATAAGGTTTAAAAAGGACATGTCTGAAATTTTTCTAACAATATTGTTCAAGAAAAGTTAAAAATTGGAATTTCAATTTTAATTAAATGGATGGTCAAGATTGAACAATTTAATTTATTTTATTAAATAAAGGGTTAGGATTATTTAATAAATTTAAAGCATGTTAGTCTTTTATTTATGTTAGAAGATAAGTGAGTTTGTCCAAATGTTTTAATTAATGTAAACTAGGTTTTAATTTGCTTGCACTTTGTGTTGGGATTATATTACTCTTTATTTTTAGTTTAATTTAAATTGCTCTGTTGTATTATTTATTAAAAAAACTAGAATTTATTTCGTTTTCTAAAAGTTACTTTTTTATTTTAATTCATGTTATGCATTCCAATCGATTCCAAGAAAATAAGAATCTTAAATTTCTTAAAAAAATCTCAAATTCAAATGATCTAAATAAAGACTTGGAAGTTGTAACTTTCTAGTTTCATGCAACTATAAAAAATTAAATTATAGCTTCACAATAAATAGAAAGTAAAAACAAATAACAAAAGTATGTTTTGAATCTTACTTTTTATTAAAACACAAAAAATTCAATTTTTTCTTTTTTTTTTAACTATTTCTAATTCAACTAATAGAAATCCTTAATTTTGTCTAATTTTGACTTTGATACAAAATTAGAATTTAAGTTGAACCTTTTCCTTCATGATTTCTGATTGTAATTTCAGCTTTGATTATAAAAGACTGTATGAAAATACATACACACATACATATATATAGGGTGTTTGTATAAATTATATATTCATATTTACTAGATGCACTTAATTGTATATGTTTATAATTTTTCTTTAATAACTTTTAATATATAATGATTGGTATAAAATAATTATATATTTATGAATCGTCTTATTTTTGTCTATGTTTTGATATAAATTTTATCATAATCTAACACAAAATTAAAAAATAAAATATTTTTTTGTTTTTTATTAGTAAAAAGTTTATTTCATAACCATTAAAGAAAGTGAGTTACTATCTTTGATTTTGTGTAAAACAAACATAATGACACTTAAATCTTTTTCGAAATACTATTTTCTTGTTTATCTTTTTTATAAAACTCTAAACAAGTTAACATACTTATGGTTAATTTTATGTTTATGAATCACTAAATCGATAATATTTTTCTATGAGATATTTTTGATTTAGGGTATATACCAATATTTATCTACAACCGATTAGTGAGGTATAATCCTTTTTTATGATGTATTTATGTTAATGAATCTCTAAACTAGTTATTTGATGTCATAGTCATACAATGTTAAAATTTTGATCTGTTTTCAATGCCAACAAGTTCATAATAAAATATTGATTAAACTGTGATGATTTTAAGTGCGACATTCGAATTTTGAGACGGTATTATTATGAGCTAATGAGATGATCTATGTATTCGTTAGAATTTATAATTTGGGTTTTATGTAATAACAATGAGAAATTATGGTTAAATTATATTTTAAAACAATCCTTAAATGTAACGCCCGTTTTTTTAAAGTGTGCAACAAGGAAATGACAAATAATATTTTATTTAAAATAGGGCAACAACCGACACAGGTAATATAAAACAATTTTCCTTTTATGTTGGACAAAAACTCTAGCATGTCCCCGTGAAAGCTTCGTCTGCCAGAAAACCTGAAAAGAATAAACAACGGAAAGAATGAGCTAGAAAGCCCGGTAAGTACTCAACAAAATACACAAATCACAAATATAACAAGTAAGAGTAAACTCATCAAATAGTGCCACTCAGGCCTCTGCATGCCACTTGGCTATCATGTGCCACTCAGGCGTATCTCATTTGCCTCTTATGCGTCTCATTTGCTACTCAGACATCTCATTCAATCTGGGCAACATTGCTGATAACATATATAGCATATACACATTGTTGCAAGCAACATCATAGATAATCACATTAACAATTTATTACAAACTCAGTCATCATGTGTAAGATCACATAGATACGCTATTAGCATTCCTCTTCTCAGTACTTACTTGCATACTCACAGTGCATATTGATATGTGTTTATAACATATATCTATGTAAGACCCCTTTTCTTTAAACACTCAATTATATATATATATATATATATATAACTGATTGCTCTAAACTTTATACTCGCATAACATTGATCATAGATACTTTTTAGTATATAGAATTAATTACTGAGTATTAATTCCAACTCTTGTCCTCTTATTTATTATCTGGGTTTCACTTCTCACTTATTCATTATATTCCTCTTTCACTATTTAGTGTAAATCCAATATTCTACATTCAAACACATGTATCTCTGTCTCATAACTCTTAATTATATATTCACTGAGGTACTCATTATTAACGAATATTAAAAGTTCACTCGATATCAACAAATTATAACATTTATGTAACTATTTCCATTTATTGTTGAGTACGAACAATCGCAAGTAAATAATATCTCTACGTACCGAGTTGAGGTGCTCACTTGTGGTCGGTCCCATACTTCTTGAGCGTTCTCTTCTATTTTCCTTAGGTCCTAAATACCTAAGAACATATATAATAATCATCACTCTTACTTAAATCAAAACACCACTTTTAAAACAATAAACAGTACAAGGCATGCTCGTGCCTTCCTAGGCACGCCCTTACCCTTACTCACAGGTATGCCCATGATTAATAGGGACACCCCGGATATATCTAGGGTTAGGTACGCCCGTACTGTAACACCATAAAATCCTAAACCATTTTTTTAAAACGCGTTGCGGAAGTAATAACAAACATAAATTACATAAATCCCACAACCGGGAATACTAATTACAAAAATACATCATCTTGTTCGTGTTACA
>JAUEJL010121976.1:0-11798 GCA_032274825.1 Drosophyllum lusitanicum | reverse complement strand
TATTCTAAATATTTTATCATATAACACATATTTTAATTTAAGTATTAGAAAATACGTATAGCTAGAACTCATAAACCAACATGTAACCTGAATTTATAGACATTTTGGGATTTTTTAAATAGCCCGTGTAATTTTTTAAATAACCCGTGTAATCAAAACCAAATGTTCAATTTATAGTATATTTAATATTCTTTTTGTTTCTCATTTTATTGTTTTTAAAATTTTAGTTTAAAAATTAATAAAAGAGAAATAAAGAAAAGAGAAATAAAAGAAATGAAAAAAGAAGAAGGAAAATAGATATATTGCGAATGAAAAATGTTCGATGTCATTATAATTCATGAATATAATAGCCTTACGTTATAAAAAACAGACATGTTATCGAATATGAATTATCTCTAGCCGTCGCATTGCACATGTACTATGCTAGTGTATATATATGTGTGTGTGAGAGAGAAATTTAAAAAATATAAATATTTATAAGAACTTTTTTAATATAAAAAGATTAAATAATTATGGATCCCACTCTCTAAATCTCGCTCTTTATGCCAATTATTCGATCGGCCTATGTAAAGCAAATTAATAATTGGAGATATCTTAGTAAGAATCCCATAACAACCACATGATTGAAATTATATATCATGCATGCCTTTCCCTCTCTCGTCACTTCACTCTCACAGTCTCACTCATATCATTTTCATATATACATACATACATATATATATATATATGCATGCAGTAGGAACATAATTCTCTGTTGCCTTTTGCAAAAAAGCAGTGGCTGCAAATTTCATTTTGGGTATACGTGAAGCTTTAATTCTTTCAGAGCACGCATATATATTTGCCTTTTGAAACATGTTATTCTTGCTTTCGTACATATATACATCTTAATTAATTAGTGTTAATTTATTATATATATTCTTTCATCACTTTGGTCATGTTCACAAGTTTTTTTCAGAACCGTTAGCGTTTTGTTTGAAAAAAAACTACTAAGTCATTTTGGATAAAAAAACTGAAAGTTCTTTTTAAAACAAAATGCTCTAAAACAAAATTTTCTAAATATCTTTTTTAATTGTTTTACAATTTCTCATATTTTTATGATTTGTCTTTTTCTGTCATTTTACACTATTTAATTTCAGCTAACAACTATTTTAACAAACACGTATACAAATAAAATATACAGTTTTCAACTACAACTACCGACTATTTTCGCCAAACACACCCTATACAATAGATAGAGTATGGTAATACTTGTTCGATCATTCCCACAATCCCACACATATATATCATTTGGTACATTAATTAGCCATATCTTTCTTAAATGTCTTAATCACTTGATTTTAAGAAGTATAAATATTTATGTATCTTTTACAAACAATTACAACACATTAGAGAATTAAATAAATCATGGAAATCATAGTTAAAAGGTTGAATCTAAATGAAGTAACTATACATTATGCGGAGTTAATAACAATCTTATATACTATTTTAATAACTAAACTTTCTAATAAAAATACCTTTAAAAGATAAAGTCAATGCAAATTAAATTAATAAATAAACCTTTCATATTAAATATTCTTTCTATTATATAATATATGTATTTTAACTTAACTATTAGAAATTACTTATAGCAATAAATAATAATCTAGATAACATATAGCCTGTATTTATAAATGTAAAATTTTATTGACTCGTAATAATTTAGAAAAGAAACACATCACTCATGTTTCAAAATAGTCAAATTGCCGAGCAAACAATATTTTTCGTCACTGCATGTGTATATATAGGGGGGATGGTTCATTTAAGAACCATCCTTATTGCTAGTACCGCGAGAACCAATTTTGGTCATTAATTAAATTAAATCAATGGCTAATAAATTTAGTGGCTCATTAATATCTTATTAATGAGGGATATTTTAGGAAAATTAATTCAATCTAATAATGACTTATCCACTTGGATACAATTCACAGTTAAGTAAATATATAAATAACCAAAATAAACTTCTCCATATATACATATATATATATATAGAGAGAGAGAGAGAGAAAGAGAGAGAGGTAGGATCAAATGAGAACACCTTTTAAAGTGAGAATTTGGAGAACAGTTTATAGCCTTTGGATGATGTTTATTTAATGACTGACATTAAACTTGGTAAAATTAAGGTATGTTGAATTTTTAATTATTTGGTTTAATTAAGATATGTTGAGTTTATAACCTTATTTATGTAAGTAAATGATTGACCTACAAGTGTTCTCACCGTTTTCTATTTATAACGTGTTCTCACCGGATCCCTCCTCTCTCTCTCTTTCTCTCTCTCTCTCTCTCTCTCTCTATATATATATATATATATATATATATTATTAAAGGAACGAGATTTTAGGTTAGATTGGGAAAACAAATATTAGCCATCCATTAGATGTTGATATATTAAATCTCACAGTTGCAATTCACCTGTCGCAATTCATGGTAGATTTATGAATAAAATAAAGGGTCAAATGTAGACCATTCTATCAAATCAAATAAAGAGTCAAGATTAAGTCTCTCATCTTCACAATTATTTGTACGTATTCTCAATTAAACCCCCTTTTCTCTCTGTATGTATGTATGTATGTATGTATGTATGTGTGATATATATATATATATATATATCATCTCTCTTTCTCATTTCATTTCATCTTACAAATCAAGAAAATACTGATTTAATTGCTCGATCTTACTATATTTTTTGATTTAATTTAAAATAAAATAAAAACAATTGTCTCAAAAACAAAAATAAAAGCTAGTATATCAAAAAATTTAATGCATCTATTACATAAATATAGCATATGAAACTAGATTTTGTAACCCTTAAGACAAGTTTTCAAAAAGCTCATTCTTTCTTGATCTTGACTAATATACGCACATAAATTCAAAAAAAAATTAGGAAAAAAAATCAAAAGAAACCACCATGCATTATTGAGCTTTTGATAACTCTTCTCCACTTGATGTCAATTATTATTGCAAATAAAGTTTCTAGGATAGCCAACCATGGTGTGTTGGGATCAAATCAAATATTGGAATGTAATACAAACATCACTTTATCAAATATTAATTGGTTTTGCAATTTCTCATAAAGAAGTTCTTATTTAATCCTACCTATATATATAGGGGAGGGTTATTATGAGAATAAATATTTAGGTGAGAATGGGAGAACAAATCCTAACCATCAATTAGATTTGATCTATTAGATCTAATGGTCGTAATCATCAGTCGCATTTCATGATTAGGTTATGAATAAAATGAGGGGGAAATTATAAGCTATCCAATCAAATCAAATGGAGGGCTAAGATTAAGTCTCTCATTCTCACCTAAATATATATTCTTATTTGAAACTCTCACTATATATATGTATGTATATATATATGGTTAGGTTATATATAAAACCACCCTTAAACATAGAACCTAAAGAATAAATTTCAGTCAATCATTTAAAATGGCAAAAAAGGAGTTGAAAATTTTGTGTAGTAACTCACGCGCCTCCTGGGAAAAAAACTCAAGCCATCAATTTTTTTTTTAAAAACACATTAATCCTTCTAATGATCATAACTATGTCATGTTTAAGATTTTTTAACAAAAAAATTATACCATTAGGTTTAGTTTTTCTTGCTCTTTAATTCAAGACCACTTTTCCCATATTTCTAAAATTTTTATTTTGAAAATGCAAATTTCAAATTTGAACATGCAAACTTTGGATGAAGATGATAATCAAAATGCAATCTAGATGATGACCAAAATGCAACCTAGATGAAAATGAAAACCGAAAACCATTATTTAAGATCTGTAAATTATAGATCTGAAAAGAAATCGTTGGGTTATTTGCATGTTAATGACTTAATGTTATTTTCATTTTCGGTTATTTGCATTTTGTTATCTTCTGGTTTGCATTTTGGTCATCATTTTGCATTTTCGGATGGTGGAGTCAGAAAGAGAATTTGTGGCGATAAAAACAAAATTCCATATTTGTCCTCACTAATGCAATTACATTATATAATTTTTAAATAATTTACAAATTTGCCACATTCAAATCTCAACCATTAATTTAGATGATCCAGTGGTCTAAATTTGTTTTTAGGTTCTATTATTAAGACTAGTTTCTATGATTTGTTCTTTAGATTATATATATATATATATGTGTGTGTGTGTGTGTGCGCGCGCGCGCGCGTGTTTATGTATGAAATAACTGAGAAATAAAAACACGTTCGCTAACGATCTAATTAACAACTCTCGTTAAAATCTATAATAGCCCGATAGAGTGTCATTTTTATATTTTCAATTTTCTTTTATCTTTTAAATAACGGTTTGATGTTATAACAATTTTTACATAATTATAGTTTAGTATTTTCTTTAACTTTTAATGACAACTAATTAATAAACAATCTTCATTATGGGTTTTCGTTTAAAATTTGAGTCTATATTTTTTTTAATAATAATTTATTCGTAATTTTTGTTTTGAAAGTGTAGAAAAATGTTCAATATAGTCCATAATTAATTCATAATCATGAGAGACTAATTTGAGCATTTTGATAAATGACATCAATGGTCCAGATTGCATTTTAAAATTTTAGGCGTAGTGCCGCAGTGACATTTTCTTAATTCACATGTGATGCTTTTACAAATCACATATGATTGTATATCTAAAATCACCTGTAATTGAATATTAAAATTTTAGGACTATGTTTTTTACATGGACTTTATTAAACACAACTCTGAAAGTGTAATGCCCATTCTTAAGTTTTAGATTAATATTGTTAATAATGAGATTGTTAGTAGTAATAGTATTGACCCAAGTGGTAATAGATGATAATTAAATTATAATGGGCTTAATGATTTATGATTAGATGATAATATTGTTGGGCCTGCTATTTTAAAAGAGAGCTAAGTTAGGCCATTGAGATCTAAATTAGGCCACTTATGTCGTAATCTATATGACCCAGCTGACACCTCCATCTATAGACAGTCTGTGTGTGAGACACTTATCGACCGAGGAGGAACTGCAAATCGAGGGTGAATCGCCATTAAATTACCGGGCATCGAACGGAAGTTGTGAGGTATGTGTTTCTCGCTCCTTGGCTGCCTTAATACTCGATTTTCGTGGGTTGAATCGGTGGATTCCCGTAGCTAATCACTGTTGGCGAACGGTGTAAGAACCGAGCATGATAATCGGTCCTAGTTTCATAAAACGGTTATAGTAATTCAATTAAATTGGTGGGATTAGTTTACTGGATGTTAGCAATTCATAGAATCAAAAATCTTGCAAAATGGTGAAATATTTCATAAAGACAAATTGGAATATTGGCGCCTGTGACAATCGAAGTGTTTATGAAGAACACTGAGTTGCAAATTAACAAATTGGGGTTCATATTATGATGCTAGTAATCTGTATCGAGGGCCGATGGTTAGGGAATTCAAATTTCAGTTTATGAGTCTTGAAGCGCCGACTGTGTTCTTCTGTCGAGCACGTCGTGGGGCTGCTCACGATGGTTAATATCTATACACACGTGCTGAAGGTGCAATTTGCTAATGAGTGATTTGATTATTTAATCCTAGCAACACTTTATTTCTAGAACAAAAATTTAAAAGGGAAAGTTCGGGTTGAATGCAAACTAGGGAATGCAAACTAGGGGATTTCGTTAGGTCACCAGTTGTGTTTTGACGTGGATACAAATTGAAAAGTGCATGGAAATTGAAAACGGGCATGACTTCGATTGAAAACTATAACTAATCTTAATTGAAAACTTGAAGTTGGTGTTGTGAACTGAAAACTGAATGAGCCTATAGCTTATCGAAAACTGTGTGCTAGGCCCAATTGAAAACTAAAAGAAGTCCAATTGAAAACTCACTTGAACACTAGGGGAACTGGAAAGTTACTAGGGATATTTAGTAATTGAAAACTACTAATGAAATCAATTGAATTAAAAACTTTAGGGTTGAGTCCTCAATATGGATTCCCCAATTGAAAACGTTCGTTTATTGGTCCCAACTGAAAACCTTTTCGGTTGGATTGAAATTTTAGAGTTTTTAAGTAAATTGAAAACTTGTGTTTTCAATTAAATTGAAAACTTAGGTTTTCAATACAATCAAATTGGGTTTCATGTATGGATAGTATACCGGACTATTAAGAACGAAAGTTGGGCCTAGACCCAATCAACTCGAACTTGGGCTAAGTTGAGAGTTTGGTATAGAGAGTTACGGGGATAATATATAATAAAATGGACAAGTAAAAATATATATTCCTATGTGTATAGGGATAAAAGAATATTAACTTACCGGAACCGGTATTTTAGGTATTTACCGGTAGAGGCGAAATTTACGGTTACGCAATTTATTTCTATTGAGTATTGTGTGCTGCAACCTCGTGAGTTATACCGACTTATACATTATATTAGTGTGAAATGTGCATATATTATTTATGTGAAAGTGTAACTTATATGTGGATATGTTAAGTGAAGGGTTGTGTTATATTGTGGTGAAAACATAACTCGGGCACAGTCAGACACGTGAAATCCTTGATACGGCTTGGATAGTCAACCCAAAATGTGAAATCATTGTCAGTGCACTACGTCGGTATTATGTGATTTGATTTATGTTCATAGATTGTTATGTGTTATGTACATACCTAGTGTGGTGTGTAAGTGCGTGTGATTGCTAAGTTTTATGCTTATTGTGGTTGATTTATTTTTTTGATCACGGGAAAGCTCAAATAGTGTGAAGACGGCCCATTTGTTATCAACGTTTTCGCTGTTTTATTAAACAATCTTTTTATTGAATTTTATATTTGTAATAATTACTTTAAGGAGTTACCATTGTACAACGTGTAGTTCCGGGCGCGGGATCTTATCAGGAATTTTGTCTGAATTGCTACAGTTGTTTACATTGACATGAATACGTATTTATATTTATACTCGTGTAAAAAATTTGGGGGCTTCACAGAAAGATGACTATATTAGTAAGGGAAAATGTATGAAAATACAACGAACTTGATCAAAAATGTTATTGTATACAACCAAATTATTTTGTATCTAAAAATACTATTAATTTTCAATTTAAGTTCATTTAATGCAATTTACCTATAGTAACACGTTACCAACCAGTTTCTATAACTATTTATGTTTTTTATTTCGAATTTTGCAGGTCTCGATTTATGTTGGTTCTTTGCTAATTGATTTCCAATCTCAGGGTTTTGTCTGCTTAGGGTTCTCTAGATTTATGACGTATTATATGAAGTTGGTTGTATTTTTAGGTACTAAATAAAGTTTGTCATATTTAATTACAATTTTAGCAAAGTTTCATTAGGTACTAAATAAAATTGATCACACACAATGACAGTTTAGTAAGTTTGAAACTGAAAATTCATAATGTTGTACTAAGTAAGAATTTAGTAATGTAAACAACAAATAAACATAACTTGAATCCATACATTAAAATCAAAGTGATCAAACCATTTAACTGGCGTGTTTAATGAAAAAGGCATATTGTGAGCTACCTTTTCTCTTTTCTTGTATCCATTTCAATATTATGGTCTCATTTTTGCCCCTAAACTAAGCATGAAAATTTATACAAGGTTGATTCAACTTTTTGGCCACTTTGAGAGTATTCGCACACATTTGACTCCGTTTTGATGTTTTCTTTTGCTCAATGCTTAGATAGTAAGACAAAGATCTGCAACCAAATGACTATCGAATAGCTAGTAGCCTTAGTTTACACGAGACTCACAACAACTAATGGATGAAAATTATCGTTATCGCGTTGAGTCCAGGACTCAAAGTTTGATTTATCCACACATTCCTCAGCTATTCAATCCACGAGCTCTATACCATTCATACAAGTGATTTTATTCAGCGTGTTTCCAATAATCGGTTTTCAACATTTTCCATTGCTGTATTTCCTTTTTGTCAAAGATCATCATTGTCCTTTTGAGAAATAACTTTCCTCTCGCTGTGTTTATTTCTTTTTCACAAATGTTACACCTTAGGTAATCAAAGGGAGTGGGCCCTTTTAATTATTTCTATAACTTAATCTTTTTTGATATTTAATAAAGCCAAATTTCCTTGTGTTGTGCTATGAAGTTCCCATTAATGTAATGAAATTGCTCATAATTTAACTCATATTTGCTTGGGTTGAGAAGGAACAATGTGATTCTTCTTCAATTCTTTTCCTTTTCCTTGATTTTCTGCATATCTTGGGTGGTTTGGTACAACTGACAACCTCTATAAGTGTTCTTTCTTCAAGTGTGTATGTCTCTTGATGAAATGGTCTTTTTTATTTTTTCAAGAGGTAGCATACTAGAATGTTATTAGGTTTTGTTGTTGTCTTGTTGGTTTTGAAGAGGATCCTTTCATCAATCTGAAGGAAACTCTGCTAAACTGAAGATTGAGGTTCCATTGAAGTTTGTCTTCGGTAAATGACCGGTTCCCTCAACGGTTGTTACACGTCACCGCTACCACTATCATTGATATATTGTGTGAGGCAAGCGGTTCTAGATTCGACCTTTATTTAGTTAGAAGTTTGTTAGATCTTTCCTAGCTTACTTTTATGGAGTTGTTTACACGTAATTATTTAGATGGTCAGGATTACCTTTATCAGTCAACCCAATTGATCGTATGGATGCAACCTATGCACATGATATGTCAGACCCTACGCCATCTAACTATGATGCATTCACCCATTTTAGTGATGGTGTTGGCATACCTCCAACATCTAAACCTCCAACAGCCAGAGACACTTCAGTCCACCCTGAAGTTGAGGCTCAACCTTTATCCCTTTATGAATCAGCAATCCCAACTGGTTCTATGGATATAGCCGGAGCAAGTGATTTCTCAGTTATACAACAAACTGCACGTGATGCTTCTTCACCAACTCCCTTGGTTACTAGTTTTTCTCCGATCAATGAAGTTGGAGCTCACCTAACTCCTTTTGAGAGTGCTCTTGCTCACGAAGACACAGTCATAGGCCAGACCGTAACCAAAGCAAACCCCACTGTGGTCATTAATGTTTCAGCAAACCCAGCTCTATGGGTACCTTTCCTTCTACCACTATCCTAACATCCCTTGCTGATTCTCCTATCCCTACACATCTTTTTCCTCTTACTTCAACTGATTCAATAGACGTGTCTTTGAATTTACAAAGCATTGACGTTGAAAAATTCTTTAATATCCCTTCTTCTCCTCAAACAGGTGTTAATCCTTCTAATGACACCGATGGTTTTGATTTTCTTTCATCTCCTCAGTCTGTTCATTCTCCATCCTCTGAACCTAATGTTGACATATCTACTTCCCTCAAAAGTCTTTCTGAAACTTTTCAATCCCTTTCTCAGCTTGTCAAAAATACTTCTTTTAATCTATCTACATATTCCACTTATCAATGCTTGTTCCAATCTGAATTTAAACAATTGGCTGAATCGCTTATTAAATATTCTTCTTCTCTCTCAAAAGATCTCTCTCTTCACGCTCAGATTCGTGTCACCCTATATAAACAAATTCGTGATATGATTTCTGCTCTTTCTAACACCACCCCTCTTCCATTTCTCAATTAACTTATCAATATAAGACTCTCTTCTCTACTCTTGGTCATATTTCAGTCGAACCCGACAAATTCTATGCTGTAAATCTATCTGAAGCTACTGTCAATTGCCTCTGGGATTTGTTTCAACCTTATTTTGAAAATCTTTCTACTCACATTTAGAAACTGTCTCAAAAAATAGAAGCATCCAGATTCTCCTCTGCTTCGAAGGGGGATAAGATCAGGAGACAGTCCAAAATATGTCAAATTATCAGGAAAAAGGCTGCAGCTGATAGAAAGAATCTTCTTTGGCAAAAGAAATACTCTTGGAACACAGTCATCCAAAGTCTGAAAGATGAAGTTGAACGTCTTCAGAATATTAATAATGTTCAAGATCGAGCTATTGACAGAGCTGAACATGATCTGAAAATGGCTAATCAAGCAAAAGGAAATGCTGAAGAAGCCTGAGCATTAAAATATGGCTACACCGAATGGTCTAAAAGTATCCTTCTGAACTTACAAAGAAAAGGTGATCCTCTTAACTATAAACATACCATCCGTCAGATTGCATTAAAATATGGCTACACCGAATGGTCTGAAATCATTGGGTGTTTATCAAGACTAAAGTTAACTGTTGATAAAGTTCAGAAAGAACTCTCTAGCATCATTCATTACTACAACCACTCGATGAAAGACAGACCCTCTGAAACTTAAATTACTATTGAAAAATTTAAACCATCTGAAGCACAAGCTATGTTGGCCAAAAGAAAGAGGATGACTTTCAAAAAGTCTCAGGATCAAATTCTAAAGCTCATTGCCACTGGATAATTGCCAAATTGTAAAGGCATAGACACTTCCTTGCTTATATATGGGTCATGTGCCTGAAGCTAGAAAAGTGATTTCTAATCCTCGAGGATTCTTCTTTCTTGATGCTTCTGACAATGTGAGATTTCAGAGAGTTTCAGAGTTTCCTCATGCAAATTTTGCATATGAAGTCACTATGATACTTCTGGGATTACAAAGATCCATCACTCAAAGATATTGTTGATGAATACATGAAGTATTTTCAACTGAAAACACCTACTGTGCCTTTTCCTGATGAGTTCAAGCCAAATCCCAATTAAGATGTTCCTAAAGCATTCCTTAAGGTGTTTCAATCTTGAATACATATATTTTTTCTCTCTCTTATTTTCTTTATTAAATTTGTATATAGTATTATTTCCTGTAAATAGTTCATTCTTTATTTGTTTATTCTTTGTAATAAGTTGATGGATTATTCTTTTGAACTCGAATCGGGGTGATTTAAAAATCTACAGAAACTAGACTAGAAGAGCTACGTTTATATGGTTAATTAATTTGAGTGAGCTTTAAAGATAACAAATAATTGGCGATAAGAATGAGAAATCGGTTGGTGGCAGGTGTGCGTAGTGATCTTTAATCTTCTTTAATCTTTAATCTTTAATTTTAAACTTTAATATATATTAAAAGAACATAATTATAATATCATCATCTTATTTTTAGAATTTTTTCGACCAATCATATCTCTTTATTTTTCTCACCTTTAGAATTAGTTGTTTTACATAAAAAAAACTTAAGAATTACATATCGTTCACTATTTTCATTTATGGGTGATTTATTTTTTAAAATTTATTTTATTAATGCATGTGTTTATACACGAAGTATTACGCTAGTTAAATCAAACAAAGAAAAAGACAATTATGATATTAATTGGTTCCTGACAATTACAATGAAAAACCGAAAACAAAAAAACTATCAACTAATTGGTGGTTGCAATTTTAATAGGGACGTCAGCAGCGGAAAAACAAAAGAGACAATGGTTTGTAACTTTTGTTTTTCTTGTGGAGGCGGCGGCTGATCGAGACGGGAGATCGCATTTAACTTCTTTTCATGCGATAATTCTAGGGGAGTAACATGTGATTACTGATGGAAGGGAAAGGTTACGACATCTGCAAGGTTAACATGGGTTGTTAACATCGGTTTATAATGGTTTGTAACTTTTGTTTTTCTTTGTATTTGTTTGCTAACTTGTCTATGAGTTAGACCTCTTCTGTATTTACCATGATGAACAAACTCTAGGTTTTAGTTTGTAATCTTTATTTTTAATATATGATTGCGTTTTGTTTATGTTTAACCGTGACTTACGTGAACCTTGAGTTTTTGATAATAAACCTTTATTGAGTGATTTGTTAAATACTGTTTGTGCATGTTATGTGATTATAACTTGCATGTGTGTTTTCTTCTAT
>JAUEJL010121965.1:0-11800 GCA_032274825.1 Drosophyllum lusitanicum | reverse complement strand
CATGTAAGTTCTGCAACAGTATTAGCAAGGGCCTTGTATTCAGCTTCTGTTGACGACCGAGAGACTGTCTTTTGTTTGCGTGCAGACCATGAGACTAGGTTTGATCCTAGATATATAGCATATCCCCCCGTTGATCGACGGTCGTCTGGGCAACCAGCCCAGTCAGCATCTGAGAAACCCGTGAGAGAGTTATAGGCTGAATCGGTATAAGCATGAAGAGTGTTGCTGGAAGCATGCATGAGCCGTAGACCATAGTCAGCAGTGCCCTGCAAGTAACGGAGGATTCTTTTAACTGCTGACCAATGATTTTCGGTAGGAGAATGCATAAACTGACAAACTTTATTGACCGCAAATGTAATGTCTGGCCGTGACAATGTGACATACCGGAGGGCACCCACAACCTGACGATACCGGACAGGATTATCAAATGGAGCACTATCACCGATGGCAAGGTTCGCAGTAGTAGTCATGGGAGAGGAAACCGGCTTGGCCTTAGATAAACCTGCTCGTTGTAAGAGGTCAAAGATATACTTTCTTTGAGATAAAACCAGATCAGAACCCTTGTTTGTAACCTCAATATCAAGAAAATAAGAGAGGGAGCCCATATCCTTGACAGCAAAGGATTGATTAAGACTCTCGACCACTTTGTCAATAGCCTGGGTGTTGTTTCCTGTCAAAATAATGTCATCAACATAGACCAACATATACAAAAAGGTGCCCCCGTGACAATAAACAAACAATGAGGGATCCGTTTTAGAACCCTGAAAACCAAGAGAGTGAAGAGCCGTAGACAGCCGTTGAAACCATGCCCGAGGGGCTTGTTTTAATCCATACAGGGATTTGTGAAGCAGGCAAACATGATCCGGTTTGGCTAGGTCAACAAACCCAGGGGGTTGTTGTAGGTAAACAGTCTCGGTGAGGTTACCATGTAAGAAAGCATTTTGCACATCCAGCTGTCGAAGAGACCACTGCCTGGTGACAGCCAAAGATAGAACCACACGGATGGTTGTTGATTTTACTACAGGACTAAATGTTTCTTGATAGTCAATTCCCGGTTGCTGTCGAAAACCTTTGGCAACCAAGCGTGCCTTATACCTTGTAACGGCCCCTGTTTGGTCTCGTTTTAATTTGTAAACCCACTTGCAATCAACCACATTGGAATTCGGGACACGTGGAACTAGGGACCAAGTGCCGTTCCTCAAAAGCGTTGAATATTCTTCAGCCATGGCATTACGCCAGCGAGGATCCTTGTTAGCAATGCTAAAGGTTGTAGGTTCAGTTTCGGAGGGAGAGTGGGTATAGTATGAGGTGGCATTGTAGGGTTTGGATTGTTTGGGGTTTGGGCGGAGATTAGGTGGACGTGTACGAAAGGACGGAGCAGTGGTAGTGGATGGTGTGGGTGTAGAAGGCTGAGATGTAGATGGATTGACTTTGGGCTGACGGTGATAAGTGTGTAAGAGGGGTGGTTGGGCCGTAGGTAGATCTGGAGAGGTGGTGGTAGGAGGTGGTTCATGTGTATGAGTCGTAGAAACATCATTAATTATAGGGGTACGGCTTGGTGGGTCAGGTGATGGGACAAGAGATGGATAGGTAGAGACGTAAGGGTTGGAGGGAGGAGTGGGTGTGTGAGTAGGAGAAGGAGGTTCCCGAAAACGGAAGGAGTGTTCATGAAAGCGAACATGACTGGCAACATAGAGGCGATCAGATTGTGGATCATAGCACCGGTAACTATGATGGATGGTGCTGTACCCCAAAAACACTCGAGGAGTAGAACGAAAATCCATTTTGTGTTTGTTATATGGACGGAGATGAGGGTAGCATCGACAACCAAAAACACGGAGAAAAGAAAAATCGGGTTGGCGTTGAAACACATATTCAAATGGTGAGGTGTTTGAGTTGGTTCTAGATGGCATGCGATTGATAAGATAGACTGCTGTGTCAAAAGCAAAATGCCAGAAACGTTGTGGAACGCAAGATTGAGCAAGTAAAGTAAGACCAGTTTCAACCACATGTCGATGGCGACGTTCAACAAAGCCATTTTGTTCGCTAGTATGAGGGCAAGAGAGACGGTGAGTGATGCCGAGAGGAGAGAAAAACTAAGAGAGATTTCGAAACTCTCCTCCCCAGTCGGTTTGAACAGATTTAAGAGTGGTACGAAAATGTCGTTCAACCATTGCTAGAAATCGCTTAAAAGTATTAAAGACATCAGATTTTAATTTTAGAGGAAAGATCCACATAAAACGAGAATAGTGATCAACACACAGCAGAAAGTAATTGTGACCATCAAAAGAGGTAACAGGCGCAGGCCCCATACATCACAGAAAACTAAATCCAAAATATGAGAACTTTTATAAATAGAAGGTAACAAATGTAGCTTAGAGGATTTTCCAACTGAACATGAATCACAAAAAGTGCTAGAACTATTATTTAGTAATGGTAAACTATATCTAGCTAACATAGACTTCAAAAGCTGTGGATGTGGATGACTAAGTCTTTGATGCCAGGTGGTAGAGGAGGCACGAGTTGTGGAGAAGGCGACTTTATTAGAGACGGACTGAGCAGGAGGTAGACAAAAGGAGTATAGACCACCATTACTGGGACCCGTGAGGAGGATAGTGTGTGTAGACTTGTCCTTCACAGCAAAAAAAATTGAGTGAAATTCAAAATATACATGATTATCAAGACAAAACTTTTGAACAGAAAGAAGGTTTTGTTTGATTTTAGGTACATGGAGTATATCATTAAGAGAAAAGGTTTTGGTTGGTGAATAAAGGCGAGAGGAACCAACGTGTAAAATGGGTAAACCCTTACCATTGCCAACATGAAGATTGTCCTCACCATAGTAGGCCTCAGAATTATCCAAGCTAGAGAGGTCAGGAGCAACAACCAGTGTCCGGAAGCCAAGTGTTTGACGCTTTTGAGCGGTGAGTGGTAAAGTTGGCTGGCGGTGATTGTCTCGACCTTATGGTAGCAGGATCACGATTGGGACATTGAGACGGAATATGACCAATCCCACACCTGTTGCAAGTACCAAAAACAACATTTTGATTAGAAGCCCAACTAAACTGATTTCGGTTACCTCCTTGATTTCTATTAGTGGAACTCCTACGACCACGGCCACGTCCACGACCACGATTATTCCCGTATCGGTTGGTGTAAAAAGCCTGAGCAGGTTGTGGGGTAGCAGGCTGACCCGAAAAACCCAGTTAAGACAATAACTGCTGAACTGCTTGTAACGGATCCGGTTGAGAAGTAGATGCCGTGGAGGTACAGGGTTGAATTGTAGCCGTGAATGCCTGGACTGGAGGGATTTCAGGGGCAGATTTCTTAATCATGTAGCCATGATCTGATAACAGACCATGAAGCTCAGCAAAGGCAGTGGGAAATTGGCGGCCAAGGAGGGTGGATTTCAGGCCGTTGTACTCTTCTTTAAGACCAGAAATAACCAACATCACCAAATCTTTTTCTTTGACAGGTTCACCAATATTAGCAAGAGCATCAGAATAATCCTGAGCCCCGGTCAGATAAGCAGAGGAAGTTTCATCAGCTTTCATCTCCAATTTCAGTAGCTGAGTTTTCAAAGTATATTCTCTAGAGGACGTATGAGGAGCATAAGCACGTGCAAGCGAGAGCCAAAGATCACGTGATGTGTTCCCCTGAACATGTTGAAAAGATGCCTCGGAGATGGTAGAAATAAGCAACATACGTACGTGAGCATCATTGGAAATCCAGGCGTTGTATTCTGGTGAGGCAGGCTCGACGTCGGGTTTTTCCGATGAAGACGCGTTGTATTCTGGTGGGCAGGGAATTGAACCGTCAATGTAACCAAACAGGTTATGTGTAACAAGAAAGGGTTGAAGCATGGCCTTCCAGTAACCATAATTGGTGGGAGATAAGGTAAAACCAAACTTATGGTGACAATGGAGGGTTTTCTCAGCAGATGTAAAAGCTGTAATCACCATGATTAGCAATGTTTATGAGACAGACGAGAGGAAGAAATTGTACGTGAGTGGTTGTCTGCGTGTGTCCCACTGTAGCTCACAATCGATAACAAAAAAAAATACGTGCTTGATTAGTGGTCTGCTGGACTTGCGCTGCTTGTCTTGATCGGCTATGGTTAAGAAAGCAAAACCCTAGTCGCCGCAGATTGTCTTGACTGGCGATGGCACTGTAGCAGATCGGCAAAGGCTAAAAACGGCAGAACCCTAGCTGCCGCAAGTTTGGCTCTGATACCAAGTTAAACTTGGTAATCAGTAATTGTAATCTTGAATTGTATTATTGTGATCAGTCTATTACAATAGGAGGAAATATATAGAAAAGATAATTACACTCTAATCCCTCTTATATATAAATATATGAAATACACACTATAAGTCTAATAAAGAATTACATTTTTTGGGTGCTGGTATATTTTAACATTGCAAAATGCAATTAACAAAAAGGATACGGTGCATAGGCACTCTTTGTATGAAGAGCCAATAGACCAAGGGCTTGAATTGCAGCAGCCTTTTCATCTAAAACACCTGTTCTTATACTCATATTTCCCACGCCTGGATCATCTTGAGCTTCATCATCAGATGAAACTGCACCCAATCCAACTACGTCTTCATCGTCATCAGAATCATTGATAATGACACCAGGTCCACCCTCAAGATTGCAAGAACATAATGCCAAAGGAACAACATGTGGAAGATACTGTTTACAGGAATATTATGCCACACATCAAGAAGGAAAAAAAGAGCCGGGGGGGGTGTCAGACTTTCACGAAATGAATAAAATAACCAAAAGCCAAACGAATACCGGAACCATTCCATCTTCCAAAAATTCTGTCACATTGCTAAAAAATCCATGAGTATACTCGTGAAGTTCACTGCAATCCAGCTCATATCCCTAAATTGTATGTTAAAAGTCAGGGCACTATAAGGATATGGTGAAAATTATTGATAGAGATAATGATAGAATTATTACAGAAATTGCAGCTTCAATAAAAGGTGGTAAAATTGGTTCCATTTTTTTCCTTCCCGCAATCTTTGCAACTATACCCACCAATTCAGTAGCCTTTGCTCGTGAACGGAGGTCCTCGACATTCGTAAACACCATGAAAGGTTTCATCAGTTCGAGAACCCTTTCTGCATATGGGACAAATGCTTTATCTGCAGCAGACGCAATTGAACCAATCGCAGACTGCAGAAATTAACCAGAATTTTAAAAAAGTTCATTGGTGCATCACTCAAGTGAATTATAAAGAATGGACTGTTACCAAGCACGTTTCATGTAACGTTCTCGGATTATTTTGGAGAGAGGCAAGTAGCTTTTCTAACAAAGGATCAACAAATGGGACAATTTCCTCATGCATGTTCTCACAAAATGCTGCCAATGCATAATATGATTTTTCCTGAAAAGAAGATCAAATTACATCTACAAAGATTATGAAAAAAGGAGGCAACATGGAAGTTCAAGTGTCACCGTGAGGCATTCTATGTAAATAGGAGTGAGGTTTAAAATGGGTAACTTGTGTAATGATTGAAATGCTCGGGTCAGATCGCCTCCAACACCCTTCTTTTTTATCTATAGGTTTTTTAATATAGTAATTAAAGTATCAAATATGATTACACTTTATGACTTAAATGTACCTTCACATCATAAGATGCATCTTGTAAAGATCTTAACATACGAGGAAGAATCCTTTCGTAGTGAGAGATAATTTCGGGCTGTAGATACTCGGCAAATTGACCTAATGCAAATGATGCAGCTCCTCTTACAACCTGTTCAGGATCTCTTAATGCCTCTAAGACAATATCCAGAATGGGCTCAAGCTTCTGTTTCATCAACTCCAAACAACCCTCTGAGATCAAACCCAAAACCGTGAGAGAAGCTTCTCGAAACTTTGGATTAAGATTCCGATTGTTCTCAGAAGCAAAATCAAAAACAGGTTGAAACACATCTTTTGACAACTTTATAGACATTGTATCAAGAACTTCTGCAGCAGCACGATCTGGTGACAGATCGTCATCTTCTTCATTATTGATCACTTCTGTAAGCAATGGGCACATAATTTGGAGGATTGGAATGATCAACTTGTGATTCTTAAGGGAATAGGATTTATATTTTGCAAGCCATGAAATAATTTGAATAGCTTGATGGCGAGTGCTAGATTCCAAACTTATATTTGAGCAAACCTCAAGGGAGAACTGCACCATGGCTTTAATTGATTCTCCAGGAAGGGGTGCTGGAGATTCAATCAGTTCATCAAATATGTCGAAAGCAATTATGGCAACACCGTCATCACCAGAATCAAGACATTTTCTTGAATAACTCAGTATGCTGGGGATAAAGTCACAAAACTTAACCTGCGTGTATATGATAAAGCTTTTTCTTCAGAAATTAACAAAAAAAAAAGAAACGTTAAATAGAAAAACTCACCACTTGAGATTCATCAAGAGTGGACTCAAGGAAAGCCCCAACTGCCCTGTTCAATATATAGAGTTCCAAAGTGCATTATAAGATAACACTTATACTAGAATACTACTAAGATATCTAATTTTTAACGCATAAAATCACAATATATTACTTGAGAGCAGCAACTCTAACACCACCTGTCTCATCTTGTAGGCACTTGAGTAGAAGTAATTGCAAGTCTGCAAAAAATGGCTGGAATGAATTCCCAATTGTCTCTGTTAAAGAGCTGAACAATAATAATCCCACCTTGCATCATGAAGAAGGATATAATTAGTTTTACCTGATCCAAAACAACTGGTGTAGGATAAATAAATAGATAGGTAACAAGCATATGGAGAAGGAAGCATGTTATTACAAAGAGTCTGTTAGATAGAAAGTGGTCAAACATGATTAAGAAACAATTTCCAAAACTAAAAATTTAGGTTGATCAGCACAAATGGAACACCTCTCTGAGATCCTCTTGTGCACTCTGACAGCACTCAAATATAAAGGGCAGTAGTTCTGGCCATTCCCCACCTGGAACAGCATGCTTTGCAATGATACTCACTGCATTCGCACTAGCTCGCCTAACAGACGGACTGACAGTAAAAGATAGTCACAACATAATCAGCCTTGTTTTGTGCATACAGAAGATGAAGATGAGGAAGCATATATATATTAATTGCTGAAGGTTATTAGTATATCTGTAGACAGTGTGTACATATGTCTGTGCAAGTGGGCTCTTTTTTTGGGTTCAAAACCTTTTCTATGTTGGATTAGTGGTTGTGGTTGCTTTTGATATATCATAATATCAATGCTGGTTAATTGTTTTTTCGTATTCATGAGAAACTTCAAAAGTACACATGAGTACTTCTTGTGACCACAGCCACTTACTAAGTATTCAGCTGACTCATGAGTTGAGTGTAAAGCCAAGTCCATTTACATGTGGAAAATGGCCACTTCTACTCTTCGGCAACGATTAACTATCTTCAACTTCAAATATAACTGTAAATTTAAGGAACTTCAAAGCAGTACTATAGCTACATTATAAAATACAGTAACTCCTCTAAGTAAAGGTGCTTATAAATATAAAAATATATTAGCATTAGTTGCAATTACGGATATGCAGTGTATTCAGGTTGTAATTTAAAACAAGGATACCTATTACCTAAAGAAGGCTGGATGATCATAATAAATTCACTGGTAATTCTTTACTTCTCCTTAAACATAATAAATTTTCGGTTGTCAATGCCATAATTTGGACATGCTTTGATCAATTTCAAAGCATGAAAGCTCTTTTTTTTTTCCTATTTTCAAATGTATAACCGATGATGATTGTCGACCAAATTCATTTATATCCTTTGAGCAAAATAAAGGCTTGCATAATTATCTTGAAGGATCATTAGTTTATTGCTGTGAGCTACCATGAAATAGTTCCATTTAATCAATGAAAATGAAGAATTACATCATGAAAAATAATATATTTCTCAACCTGTACTCCGTGGTGATGCTTTCAATGAGAGATTGTTTGACGACGTGGCGGAGGTCATCCGAAAGCTTTGGCCAGTGACCGGTGATCTTCTTACGGAGGAGAATGGCAGAGAGCTGCCGGACATGAGGCATCTTTGCGGAGCGTATGTGGTCGATAAGCTCTGGAACCACCTGTGGATCCCTAGCCAGACGCTTGATTTGATCCTCCGCTTGCTGCCGTGCCTCATTGTCCGGCATCAAGAATTGAAGTAGCAGAAGCTCCAATGACTGCGCCATTGTTATCTCCCATATATGTCTATATCTGTACATATAAGCCAGGAGGAGAAACGTGAGAGTTTTGCTTTTGGCAATGGCAGAACATTATATCTTGTTTACAGACCAAGGCTGTTAGGATTCCGTTTCTTTCCAAGTTTATGGGATTTACACAGAAGGATGATTATTAAAATAAATAACATAATTATAAAAATATACACCAATCACCATGAGTAAAAAAAGGTAGTTCACCAGATATGATACATTTAAAATTCTATAAATACATTAGAGCACCCGTACTCATGATTGACTACTAGATGAGCATAATTGTCTTATAAATGAAACAACATAGTCATGACACTGAAATATGAGACCCACATTATTTTATTTATTTTTTGCTAAGACAGAAATCATCCAATTTTCAAAAATTGTTCCATTGTTGTGAAATTTGGAATCTCTTGTGTGTGTATTGTGTTTGTATATATATAATAAATTTGGAGAACAATAGAACATCTTTTTAATGTTTTCCATAGCAAACTATGAGTGATTTCAGTGGAACAACCTTCAAATTTGGTTACTATTACATGAATTAAACACTAATATTTAAACTAGAAGTTGTAAACATAGAAAGAGAAAATATTAAAATCAAGAATCCATGACTTAAAAAAAAAGGAATCAAGAATCCAAGAATCAAAAACTAAGAATCCAAGATTGGAAAACTAAAATTCTAAGAATGATACATCATAAAAACTAACATTCATAAATTGTAACTCATAAGTGATCAAGATTACAAAATTATTAGAGTAAGAATCCAAAATTACAAAATCAGAACTCTAAGAATGATATATCATAAGAATTCACATTTAGTTATGAAAATACAAACATAATCCTGAAGTATAAATAGACCATTAATGTGTTTGGTTTTTAATTCAGCACATTATTCTCTATATATTATGTTTAGCTCAACGTAATCATACACTTTCTCTCTAACCAAATAATCTAGTTTAAAGCATGTTTGCCACAAAAAGTCATAATCTGACTCTAGTTTTGCTATGGAGGTAGTATAAAGCAATACACATTCTTTCAAATAAGCTGAATGATATCAAGTTCTTTCAAACTAACAAGCTTTTCAACAAGACATGATAATGCATAGACCATGCCTGGTAATAAAATAATGATATGAACACTGCCATTCCGTAATCTTCAGTGACTATTGTGGTTTCATGGAAAAGGTCTGCAATAACTTAGCGATTTCATATCAAACAACTGAAACTCGACAAATCAGAAATCAGAAACCAAAAATCAGAACTAAGAGAGTCTAAGACTAGCCACAAATCAGGAAATCATAATCCATTCATCGATGAAGTGATGAAGATGATGTAATATTAATACAAATCAGAAATCATATTCATGAATCAATGAAGAATTGGAGATGATGTAACATTATACGTACCAGAAATCGGTGTCGCTCGCTGCCCCTCGTAGACGAAAGAATTGTGATTTTGGGTGACATCTTCCATGGTTCCATTCTTCCGTTAACGAACGAGAGTCCCTGCCTTCTCGCCTAGCCAGTAACCGCTTCTGTTTTTTTAATTTTTATTTTTTGCACGTAATAGTTTATTTTTTATAACATGTTTTAAAGAATGTACTGATATATTATTTGCACAATTTAATATTATAAAAAAGTTTTTTATAGTTCCATGTTATTTTTTTCAAATTTTCTTTTAATTGCATAACTATTTTATTAATTTTAAAAATAAATTTTAAAAGATATTAGAATAAGAAAAAAGATTTATATTTATGAAATAAAGAGAGAAGTTAATAAGATTTTGAAATTTATGTTAATGTGGATGGATAATTGTGTTTGTGTGAGAGAATGTGTTAGTGTGGGAGAGTATATTTTAAATGAATAAAAAGTTAAAGTAAATTATGATAGAGAGTGAATTGTTATAGATTGAGTATATAAGATTAATTTATATAAAATTATAGGTCAAGATTTTTTCTTCATTGAATTTTAAGAACTCTTAAAATTAAGGAGGAGAGAGAATGTTAAATGGTTTATATAGTGATATAGATAATGTGACAAGTGTGTAATGTTTAATATAGTCCACACTTAATTTATAATCCTAAGGAACTAATTTTAGCATTTGGATTAATGACATCAATGGTCCATATTGCATTTTAAAATTTTGGGCGGAGTGGCATTTTCGTAATTCACATGTGATGCTTTTACAAATCACATGTGATTGTATACTGAATCACCTGTGATTGAATATTAAAATTTTAAGACTATGTTTTTACATTAACTTTATTGAACACAACTCTTCTTTTATAATTAATTCAGTAAACGGTGTATTTTATTTTTATTAATTTAATAATTTATCATAAAATTTATGTGAGTATCTAACTATATTTTTCCTGATTTGATATAAAGATAGAACAATGATATATTATCCTGCTATTTTTTTCTACTTTATCTTCCTATTTATAATATGTAAAATTCACTAATTCTTTTTTCTTATATGTTTTATTGATTTTAACACTTGTATTGATCTTGTGAGTAACAGAAAATAGCAGAAGAATATATCACCTATCATAAAAAAAATTACAATTTAATACCTCCCGTTTGTGATGCACTAATACCCTGAAACCTAAATGAACTCTCAAAAAAAGTGTGTTTAGCGTTAGTAGCAGGTAACTGTAGTTAAAAGTTGGTAGTTATATCCTTTATTTATATATATGTTTGACAAAGTAATTAGTAGTTAATAGTTGGAGCTGGATATAAAAAGCTACGTTAAGAAGTTTTTATTTTATTTTAAAGTTTCTTGTTTAAAGAAAAGCTTTTAGTATTTTAATAAAAAAAACTTGTAGTTTTTCTTTCAAAACAAAAAACTATCACCTGTAAAAAAAAACTGTATATCAAACATACCCACTGTTCTCGGTTGTTAACCTTAGAAGTATATTTAATGAAATCTTACAAATATTGCATCATTAACTATATTTTTGGTTTGCATTAGAAGTGTCTACATTGTTTGGACATAATAACAAAATCTACATATCACTATGGTTAAATTAGTAATTTATAGAAATATAACGTTAAGTACAAATTTTTGTTCGATAAATCAATGTTATGTTTTAATAATTATCTTCTAATATAAATAAAGGACTAACCATCATCAATTTAATTAGAGAATCATAATCTTTTCTTTATCCTAAATTAAAACCTAACCATTCATTTAGTTAAAATTGAAAACTCAATTTTAACTTTAAATGATCAAAAATTAAAACTCTATTTGACTTTAAATCAATTTAATATATACTATTGACAGAGCAGAGAGAAAGTATGCTCTATCAACAAAGAAATGTCACGTAAATGGTGATGTGGAAATGTGATATAGACAAATAATGAATAGTGATTGGCAGAATGTGGTAGAAAGTTGAGAAACCGTCAAATTGAATTCAATTTAAAATCAATTGAGATGATGCTAGATGAAACATGTGAGGGGCTTTTATAAAAATGTGAGTGAGTTTTATAAAAATTATATATTAATGTAATTAATTATAAGTTGTTTATAAATTATGTTTAATAACTTGTGATATATTTTGTTTAGAGAAAAAA
>JAUEJL010121954.1:0-11802 GCA_032274825.1 Drosophyllum lusitanicum | reverse complement strand
TCTATAAGAGTCCAAATGTGATTAGGAGCTATGGTTACATGCTTGTAAACTTGGCACACATATATCTCTCATATACACACTTGAATAAGCAACGCTTTGTGAGTTTCAAGGTGCGAGGCTAGTGGAGTGCTTTGGCTGGCTAATCTTCACTCTAGCAAGTGGGAACCAAGAAGTACTCGGGTGGATTAATTTAGAGGTGCACTTTTTTGTGTACAAGACTTCCAAGGCACTCGTCAAGATCAAAGGGAGCATTAACAGGAAGGGTATTTCTCTTTATTCTTTGTTCTATTACTACTACAAAACACAAATTTAGCCCCGGGTTTTTTGGGCTTTTAACCCCGGTTTTGAAAGGGGGTTAAAGAGGGGGAGACTAAATGTGGGTAATCAACCCTGGTTAAAAAACCGGGGCTAAATAGTATTTAACCCCTATTAAATAACGCGTCCTAAGAAGGTTCCAACCAGGTCTGAAGCAGACTTTCTACCCCGGTTTTTTAGTAAAATACGGGGCTAAATAGCCACAAAAAAAACTCTTTTTTACAATTAATTTCCATATTTCCTACTCATATTTAGTAACAAAATGTAACCCAATTAACAACACAACAATTATAACTACAGAAATAAACCATTGCAATTAAATATACATATATAAAACTATACAAACCATACAAATTTTGAATTCCAATAATAATTACAAGATCAAGTAATAGCCCAATTGCTCGTTTGAAGACTTGAATAAGCTCCATATGTTCTAATTCAATAAAAAGAAGTTTAGTTCACATCACCAAATAAATTTGTAATTGGCCATTTAACAACAAATTTGCTTTATAAATGGCAAAACTGGTAAGTTAGGTCGGGTTGGGTAGCGGGTAAAAGTAAGCAATTAGTAATGACATATACTTCTTGTAATTTACTCTTAAGAGCATAATTTAACTACTAAAGAAGACTAGATAAGCATATATTATTTGATCCATTAAAACATAAATAAGCATACCATCCACGTTGATCTACTGCAATTATTAAACTCGTATAGTAGTTAGCACAACCTCAACAATCTGCAAAAGAATTATATATCATACTATGTTAGAAACTCGTGTATTATACGGGTTAATAAATAAAACATAAAGTTAGTCATGCCTTCAATCAACTCAAATCCCAACTTTGAACTAGAGGTGTTGAAAACTAAATTATTTGGTTCAAGTAACTTGTTATAAATAACTAAATTATCCTGCCAAAATCTACAAAGAAAATCAAGAATGGAGAAATGGGTTGATATATAAAGAGTCCTAGTCAACTGTAGTAGTTAAAGCAATGCGATGCGAGAAACAACTAACGGTTGAATTTCTTAGAAATTTTCTTGTTGTAAGTAGTGTATTTGTCTAGATTATTACTCCATGCATACACATCTAAAAAGCCACAATGCCAAAAATCCTTTCTTATCGGTACTTAATGCCCATATGTTTTCCATAGTGCAAAAGTATTAACAAAAAAATCATCAGATCAATTTTCTCAAATTTGAACCATGACCTAAGTTTTTTTAAGAATGAGTGAATATTCTACTTATATTGAAAACAAAAGAAAACGCAGTGACATATAGTACGTATAATCATTTACAAAACCTTAGCACTTATAAATATAGAATAAAACCACATTATATTGTAAAACACTAAATGATTCTTACCTAAAATGAAAAAGAGTTTTTCTGTAATTGCAATATGTTTTTCTTTAAGTAAGAGGTTTGATTCTTACCTAAAATGATTAAGCGTTTTCTGTAGTAATAGGGAGGTCCAACATATGTAAACTCTTATAAAAAAAACATTCCTGCATTATCTAATTATCTGAAAGGTATCTTACTATACATTCATACATTCTGTAAACTCTTAAGAAAAACATATAATCAACCGCTTCTAGAAATAGGAAGGTCTGTTATTAAGAGTTTGATTTTACTAAATAAGCATGAATGTTTTTCTGTAATAAAGATATCTTACTAAAGAAGCAAATGGTACAAGAAATTGATGCGGCGCAACTACATATACACAATAAATAACAAAAACATGTTAAAGTACTAGTAATAATCAAACCTCCCTATAACTAACAGTTTATGATTATAATTCATTGACATCACAAAATCATTTTCAAAACATAACCATATATTATAGCTAACCACCGAAACCCAACCCATTGAACCCCTACTTTGAACAACCGTTCATTTAAAACCATAAGCAATAAAGAAACATTATAGTACATGTAGAAATTTTTTCTATTAATTCACGACCCACAAGATAAGAAATAAAAGTGGTTTGGCAAGCATGTTCGATTTTCTACCAAGAATATAGACATATTAAGCATTCATCCTCAACAACTTTTAGTTTTTCTAATACTTATCATTTAATCCAAAACATATTAATACATAGTATTCATCCTCATGTAACAAACTGCATGAGTGTTACTACAAGAAAGCGATCACAAACTAACTAAAAAAACCTAAGTATTTTACTTGTTCCTCCCTAACACCTAATCCCAAGAGAATAAAAGTAGTTCTAAAACACAATCTACTGGAGTAAATAAAAGTAGTTCATATTTTGTAGCTTGTTGAAAGAATAAAAGAAATTTTACTTAAAATTGCACTGGGAAAATTAAACCACTTAATAAACTTCCGGTTAACTATTTGATTGAGGCATTTTATCGAACACCTTGCACATTAACACAACTGATAGTATACCACTTAATGAACTTCTAATTAACTTTCCGTTGGTTTCTTACGAAGGCAAAATACATTAGCCCAAGGAAAATTAAACAAAATCTGATAAAGAAACTGAAACAAAAAACACATATTCAAAGCACCTAAGTTAAGCGAGCTCCAATTTTCAGCAATCAAAATCAAAATACAAACCTCACATTCGAAATTAAACAGAAGCAACCTTCAAAATTGAAACCAACAGATTTCCAAACCTTGATTCGAGACCGACAATTGGCTATTCAAACTGGAACAACACTCGAAACCTTCGGCAACTACCAAACTCCAAACCAACAGAAAACAGAACCTTCAATCGAAACCTTCCCTTCGAGAGATTAATGAAACCTTCGAGATGGTTTAGAAACCTTCGGCAGCTGTGAAAAGAGAATAAAACCAACGCTTTTTTAAAAGAAAACCTTCGAATCCAGAAACATTTGGTGAGGAGAGAATGAAAATTTGGTGAGGACAAAATGCACTTAGGCTTGTTTGTTTTATTTTTATATTAAAGTGCAGTTTGGATAAAATTATGAATGTGTAAATGAGTTTTGTCTGAAATAATTCATAAATGAACTTAATACGAAAATCTCACCTTTAATGGTTTTTTATAATCGGTCAACTTTATTAATTAAGTGAAAAAACAAACACCACTACTATGACTTAGTTAATTAAGCTATTTTTATATTAAGCTTATTAAGTTGTAATCAAACGCTACCTAAGTGTTGGTGTATCTGCTCCTCTTCTGCATTCTTTTAGCTATGGCAATTTTCAGTTTGGTTCTTATCTAGTACAAACTTTGATCGACTGTCAAACTCATAATATTTAATCTACTTATAGACATAGTTAAGCCTATTAACAGGTTCAATCTTTAGAAGGCTCTAATCTCTCCCCTAAATCAGCACTTCTTATTTGGTATTGAAAATCATTTTGTTGTGCCTTTATGTATTTAATAGGCTCTCTTACTTGAATTCAGTTTTTCTTGTGGTCTCTAAAAGATTATATTTTAATCAATGTAGAGAGCTTTAGTTCACATCCGAGGGAAGGTAGAATAACTTTTTGAGCCATTACGATTTACTAGAAATTTTATCAAGAAAGGTTTACCCATGAGTTCTCATGCAATTTTCATATTAAAATGGTTTCATATCTTTATAAGATGGCTGACCTAATAGTAGCTGGTTTAGATGAATTTCAATCGCATCTGGAGCTGGCCATGCAAATTTGTGTCGCCACTAATGTAGTTTGCGTGCAACAACTGTTGGACTGACTTTGTACTTTGATTGTTTCGTCATCGTTTTTTCTGCATTTATTATCCTTCAAAAATGGCATTCTTTAGAGTGTTGTTTTCTCTCATGAACTATCAGAAAGATAATTCACTACTTTTTCCAACTAATCAAACAGGTCCTTTATTAGTTAGAAGCGAGCTGTAGAATGGATGGAATTATGTCAGAGATGCGAGGAATTAATGGCTGTGAAGATGGTCATGTTGTGGGCTTATGGTCATCTCCTGAAGGAAGGCAAAACATTGACATAGGCAAAGAGATTTTCTGTAATAGTGCCGTGAATATGAAAAATATAGTTGCTGTTGGTTTTGATATGGACTATACCCTGGCTCAGTACAAGCCTGACACTTTCGAAGCCCTTGCTTATAATGGTACAGTTCAGAAGCTTGTAAGCAACTTGGGATATCCTGAAGAGGTTTGTTTATATTAATTGGATGAATGAAATGTGGTTCTCTCAGTTTACTTATGCAGAATGCCTTTTATAAAACTTTTTGTATTAGTTGTCAACTTTTATACAGAATTAGTTTCCATTGTAAAAGACTATAAGGTAATAATTATTACTTTCTTATTAAATTGAAAAATGTATTTGTTTTTGGTTTGCTGGAGATTTGTTTGGGTTATCATCTTGCATCTTCATCAACCCTGTTAATGTGATAGTGAAACTGCTTTATTTCAGTTTTAGGTACTATAATTTGTTTTAGAATTTCAAATAGGAACCTATATTATACTTTAATCTCTACTCTGCTGTCTTTTCTGTTTTTGTGCAGCTACTGGAATTGTCTTTTGATTGGACGTACATGGTCAGAGGACTTGTTCTTGATAAAAAGAGAGGAAATATACTGAAGGTTTGTGTTTGTCAAAAATTAACTCTTTATCATAGCATATTTTGATCTTAAATTCTTTCTAATTTCAAAATCTTTTTCCTAAATTGTTTACCTTCTTTATTTCTCCCAGATGGACAGGCACAAATATGTCAAAGTGGCGTATCATGGATTTAGGTTAATATCAAAAAATGAAAAGGTTGCTACATATGGGAATACCTTCATCCGAGATGCTTTTGATGGGCCTGACTATGCACACATCGACACACTTTTCTCGCTCGCTGAAGCTTATTTATTTGCTCAGCTGGTCGACTTCAAAGATAGTAACCTGGGGAAACTATCAGAAGAAAAAGAGTAAGGGGCGCAGATAACTTGAACCTTTAAATCTATTGCAAATATAGCAAACTCAATATTCTTTTGATTTCTGATTGATGTGGTAGCTGTAATTGGCTTCAAGAATGGGAACCTTGACCAGAGTAATTGCTATTCAATTATTTATCTAGTTACTTTATAGCATTTAAATGCTTATGGAATATGCACCTGTATTCGTTTATACAATGAACATTCATTCAACATGTTGTGAGGTAATTGTCGAAATTACTCTCTCAATCTAAACCTCCATAATTGACGTACCAATGTTAATTGGTGCTTGTCATATTAAGAGAATGGTAAGAATGATTTGTCTGTAATTGATAACAAGTGATAATTGTATATAACCCTAAGAAAGCGTAGTAAAGAGTTTTTTTTTTTGAGTTAAATATCTAAAAGTTTAAGTTCAGAATTTGAAATAGCGTAGGTTGATTTTCCAATATGGAAATGGATATCTGATGTTGGGACAGATGGAAGTTCTTTTCTGCCCTGTGCCCCTGTGATTGTAGAAAAGAAATAATATGATCAATGGTGATTGTGGATAGGACTCCTTTTGAATCATGCATTGCCTTGTTTTCTGCTTCAGGGTTTATGTTTAACATGTTCACTCTTTTGTATGTGTATTGCTGTATGACATGACAATTTCCTAGAGCCAATTCTTTTTCTTTTTATTTAAGATCTCTGGAAATAAGAATAAGTCTTATACATGTGTACATATATTTATATAGGGCTAATGTCATAGAACAACAACGTACCGAGGTTGGTGGTCCATTTTCGTGATTATACTAAATAAGGTCCTGGTGTGGTAATTACACTATGTTGAAATGAGCTAGTTTGGTAATTAGTGAACAGGGAATCAGTATAGCTGGTGAAAATATAATGTGGCAATCCACCTCATCAGAAAATGGGCCAGTTTACCTTTTTCTTTGTAATGGACTTTTGTTGTTGTAATTTAGTGATAAGTAATCTGATCAGGAAAAATGCCACATGAGTAAGAAGCCAGTCATTAGGTGATCTAATTACCAAATTATCCCGTCTCAAAAAAGTACAGTTACCAGGTAGAGATATTATTGAGAATAATTATTAACTTGGAGCAAATATGAAACATGATGTGATCTGATGTTATAAGAAGTTAACATAAGTACCTACTGATGGTATAAAAATAAGATTCAGAATATCTTTCGAAGGTGAAAGTAAGTGTTCAAAATATGTTCTTACATGGTATGTATGTGGTCTATTATGGTAATAATTTTGAAGATTATAAACGTTATCGTGTTTTAGTGATAATGTATAAATGGAATAGGTTTCATGGGTTCTGAGGATAACGTATATTAGTTTTCTTATTGAGGTTTGTATTGTATTTCAAAATTGAGGAGTTACCTCACAAGTAAACATGTAATATAGTAAGAGAAATATACTGGATATCTGTTTCCATCCCATGCTGAAAAGAGAATTCCTTTGATCCTAAACAAGGTTTAAGTAGATACAGCCAATAGACACATGGGGGATTGCTCTTGTTATTCATTCTATAAATCTTTACCTATATATACTTTTTTTTCTGTGTTGGATTGTTTAGTTCCAGACTCTTGACAATATAATTTTTATTATATGCACTTGAAGTTAATGTCATTTTCAGTGTCTCATTATGGTGGCTTCTATCAACTGCATCAGGCAATTATTAATATATGATTAAAATTATGAAGAGACTAATATATTTTTTAATAATTGCTTATTATTCATAAAGGAATGTGGCAAGCATCTAAATCTTTCCAACTGTGAATCATATACAGAAATTTTTTGCTTTGTATGCATTGCCTTGCCTATACTTGTTCGATATTTGGAATCATACCTCAGTATATGATTTAATGTTTAGAAATTTCTTGCAGCTATTATCGTATCTATACCGATGTCCGCTCTGCTGTTGATATGTGTCATCGTGATGGAACTTTAAAGAAGATGGTTGCTCAAGATCCAAAAAAGTATGTGCTTTCTGATTATTAATATATGCTTTTGCTTTCTGTTATAAAGAAACGTAGTTTGTGGCTTACACTATAACTATATGTTGCAAAACTAGTGTTCTTCTGAGAAAAGATAGAACAATGGTGCCATGGTGTTGGACTTCATGTTATGTTTTTGAATTATTAGGATTATATAGTATTTGTTATATTTTTCTAAATGAAACTCTTAAGCTATTCAGTAACTTTTCAATAGGTATCGTGTTAACCATTATACTTTTTTGAACTCTAAATTTTTTTACAAAATGTTAGTCCCTTGTTTTAATCAAATATTAAAATCAACCCACATTTTAACAGCTTTTAAATATTTTACCAACTAGTTTGTTCAAAATTTTATAATAATCTTTTAAGTAGCTTTCTTCTAACATAATGTTATTATGAATAATTGAATATTATAAATTATGAAGTGATCAACGTAAATCAGCTTAACATGTATATCTACAGAGGTAAATTTATTAGTTAGAATTCTTGAATAAAAATAGAATAATTTCTCTTGAAATTTTATATTCTATGCAATAAAGCATGTCAATTAAACATTTATGCAATTCTTCCTGTGGGATGAAAATATAAAAAACTATAAGGTTCACCGCAACAATTTAAGTCCTATGCAGAATAGTTATAGCATTTTGATCCTATAATTATGAAACATGTAAATCAATTGTTTTCAACTAAAAGTTTATTCAAGAGTAAATTACAACATTGATCCTTTAACTAGCCCAAATTTCACATATAGTCCTTTAAAGTTTAAAAGTTGAGTTGACAGTAACGTCCGTTTACTTGCTCCTTTACTAACCCTAATGTGCAAACGTGAGGGTAAAACAGTAAGTTCATTCCTCTCTTTCTTCCTTTTATCGTTGTAGGCAATTGCTCTTCATCCCCATGTGCCTCTTCTCTAAACCTAACCCCTTCATCCTCCATACACATACCATATTTGAGTTGAAACCAAACCAAACCTCACCAAATGAAATCGGGACTTCCTAATCAATACAAAACCAAACATCTTCATCCCTGTTGATTCTTGAACATAATCAAATTGTCAGAGTTGATCGAATCACGACCATCTTAATTTCATCTTCCAAACAACAGTATGTAAATGGCGATCGACACACACCGCTTGAACACAAACCCACACACCCACTTGAACACAAACCCACACACCCTATCACCCACAAATACCCACTTGAACACACACAAACATGGTTTTGATATCCGTGATTTTGCAACAAGGGAAGTAAGCTGAGAAATGAAAGTAGAGATTGAGGGCATGTTTGGTTTGACGGAATGAAATGACAATGTAATGGAAAAGACGGTGTAATAGAATAAGTGATTGAATTGAATGATCCATCGCATTCCAATATCAAGTTTATTTTGCATAGGGAATGGAATGAGCTGGTCAACTAAATTGTCTATATATATATATAATTTTATTATATTTTTTTTACTTTACGAACTTTTATTGGAATAATCATTAGATAGGAAATTTTTAGAGAAAAATAAAATATTTATTTCTTATATATATAATTTTATTTGAAAATAATATTTTCTATATCAATTTTTCATACATACACACACTTCTAGATATATATTCTACTCTTAATTAGTTCATAATTTAATAAAAAAAATACATAGATCTATATTTGATTAGATAGAAAGATTGAACATAAAAAGAATAAAAAACTCCGGTAAATATTATTATAAAAATATCTTTTAGTAAAATTTTAAAAATATAAAACAACTATTTTCATTAAAGTATAATAATTTGAGAAAATAGATGTTAGTAAAAAACATAAGAAAAAGAAAGCCCAGATTAAATTATAAAATTTCGTTCCATTACTTCGGGAACGAGGAAAAACCCACCCCTTCCTTAAGAAATGAAAAATCTTAAGAATGAAAGAAATCACATTCCTTATGAAATGGATTGATTCAATTCCTACGTGGTTGACAACACATTTTTTCCATCACCTCACACGTATTCCATTTCGTCTTTCATTCCTCCATACCAAACACTGCCCGAATGGATAAACAATAATAACCATTCACGCGCGTCACAATGGTGAGGTCGCTAACCTCCGATCTAACAAAGCTTCGCAGACCTAATGCCTAAGGTTAGGGAGGTTCAGTGGATCCCTCGTATCTCCAGTCACCCTTCAAATCTCCTATCTAACAGCACCGCCACCACCTTCGACCAAACAACAACGCTTCATGTTCTTCAATTTGCGATTTTGTTTTGGGTTTGATCTAATAGCTCTGACACCATTCCTTCCATATGTGCAATGTGGGTTTGATTAAATGGAGCAATTTCCGATTTGATCGAAGTGATGTGAAGAACAGAGCAATGGAAGTATTAAATGGGATAAAATTGAAATTAGGGCTTTCTTCATTCTTGGACGATAATGAGATGGGATTAGTATTTCTTGTATTCGGGGATAAATTGAATGTCATATCCTTATCCTTGTGTTAGTAATGGAGCAGTTAAATGGACCGATAAGGGGTGAGCATTTGGCCCGGTTGCGGGACCGGTCCCGAACCCGGACCGATTAAAATTAAGCGGGCCGGTCAGTTCTTTAAAATGGCCTAATTCGGTCCGGTTCCAAACCGGTTTGGTGCCACCGGTTCCGGGTAAAGAACCGTGACCGACCCGATTTTTTTTTGAGAAGGTAAAACAATTTCATAACTTAATAAGTCAAATACTAATCAATTCAAATTAAAAAAAAATCATAGCACATGTTTTACTATGAATTATGTGCTATTTGTTTTATTTTATTATGTAGACTGAACACTTGTTTTCATAGGACTAAGTGTATTAATTAGGTCGTTGGAGACTAATTGTTGCTAAACAACTTGTATTTCAAGTATCAAAATTTATGTATTTTCGGTTGTTTTTATTAAGTTGTTTATATTGTTCTAAGTTTGGCATCACTCAAGTCCATATTAAAACAAATGAGATCTCTTTACATTTAGAAAAAATGAACAATGTGTTATCGACTGTGAGAAAGAGACAAGTAATTAAGTAATGTCTTATAGCATCTTTGATCAATAAAAATATATCTTTAAGTCATATGTGTGGGTTGGGCGTGGGGGGGGGGGGTGGTCTCAGAGTTATTGTAGGATGCTTCTCGTGAAGCTCAAGATATTTTCATTCAAGATTCACGTATGCTTGATGTCATTATGTAATTTTCTACTTCAACCTTACTTTATAATATTCAAAGAAGTACTACGAGGACTATTATGTTTAAATTCATTTGTCTCAAAGCATTAACTAGTTGTACCAACTACATAAGAACATGTACTTGTTCCAACTAGGTATTTGACCGAAAAACCGGCACCGCGACCAGAACCGGTGTAGTTTAACCGGTTTGGTTTTCGGTTCTCATTGTTTGCCTAAATTGGTTCCAGTTCCAAACCGGGTTCGGTCCATTCCGGGCCGGTTCCGATCGATTGCTCACCCCTAGGACCGATGGTGTAACAAAATTAACTTTAAAGGACTGTCAACACAACTTTTAAACTAAAAGAACTATATGATAAGTTTGGGCATGGTTAAAGGACGAACGGTGTAATTACTATATTTTCATGGACTAACTACAATATTTCTACTTTTTTCATTTATAGCAAAAGCATAAATTCTCTATCTTTATACTTTCTTTAAAATATATTGTATCGACATCACACCACCAAAATCATGTTCTAGCCCTACTTCTAAGCACTCTTATAACGTGGCAGTCATTTGTGGTTGTCCTAAGGCTAAGCACGTTTGTTTTTCCATTTTTGAGAGCTATTATTTTCCTTGTGTAGTTTCATTACCTTCTTGTGTTGGCGGAACATTTAATAATTCATTCCCTGAACTAATAATAACATTTAATTTCCAAGCGTAATTGGTATGGTAAATTCCTTTCACCTGTAGATACATATTTTTTCAGCATCAAGTGGTCGGGCACAAATTGTAAGAGAGTAAATTTAGTAAAGCTAATGCACAGTTAGGAGGAATTGTCTTTAGGATAAGGAATGGTTTGAGCTAATTACTTGTTATGGACTCTATTTTGCCATTAATTCTAGGAGTTTACAGTAGAGAATGGATTTGCTTTTCTCAATTAATTTATCTGATTTTGGATCAAGCCTTCATTGTCGTCACAGGCAAGATTTACTTCTTTCTTTCATTTTTTTTTAACGAGAGAACCGGGGGGAGGGGGGGAGGACATCAATATAGAACAATTTGAGCACTACCTGACCATTTCACATATTGCACTCTAAGCAACATAGAAAACTGAAACACCTATCAGTGACAAACCAGAGGCATAAATAAATAATAGGTACTAAAAGGCTATGCAATTGTTGCGGTGGGAAATCAAATAGCGGTCAAAGTCCCTGATTTGGGATAGCGGTTATCGCGGTGGGATAGCGGTTTTTAATATTATGTATAATATATCTATCTATCTATCTATCTATCTATCTATCTATATATACTTAAAAATTTAAAATCATAAAACATTAATTAAAAGCATAGTATAAAACATTTAGTACACTAATATAGTAAATAGTAATATGGGAAGTGTCAAAGAAGAAGGGAAAGAACATGCAGTAACTAGGTT
>JAUEJL010121943.1:0-11802 GCA_032274825.1 Drosophyllum lusitanicum | reverse complement strand
AACCACAAACGTTGTGCCCAAAAGATAAGACCTCCAATCTTGAACCGCTAAAACGAGCGCCATAATCTCCCGTTCATAAGCTGATTTGGCTAGATTCCTTTTGCTGAGAGCTTTACTAAAATATGCAATCGGTCGGTTGTTGCATTAAAACCGCTCCAATACCCCTCCCGGAAGCATCACATTCCACCATAAAAGGAAGAGTAAAATCGGGAAGAGCCAATAACGGGGCAGAAACCATGGCTGCTTTTAACCGATCAAATGCCACTTGAGCACCATCATGCCACGAGAAAGCCTCTTTTTTGGTCAAATCTGTTAATGGTTTCGCAATACTTCCATAATGTCGGATGAACTTCCGATAATATCCCGTGAGCCCCAAAAATCCCCGGAGTCCCTTAATCGTTTTAGGAACGGGCCAAGCCAAGACTGCCTCAATCTTTTTAGGATCCATAGCTACACCGTCACCGGTGATTATATGACCCAGGTGATAGAGTGTTGACCAAAGGAACATTTTTTTTTATTAACCACGAAGTGGTTATCTTCCAGAGTGCGCAATGCTATCTCTAAATCCAGCAGATGTTGAGTCCATGAAGGGCTGTAGATGAGAATATCATAAAAAAAGGTCGTTCGTTACCGCTTGAAACGTCGCCGGAGCATTCATGACAAGGTATTCGTAGTGGCCGTCGTGAGTACGAAACGCCGTTTTCTCGATACTGTCCGGATGCATGCGAATTTGATTGTACCCTGATTTAAGGTCTAATTTAGAGAAAAAACGAGACCCGTGCAATTCATCAATAAGTTCCTCTACCATTGGAATAGGAAACTTATCAACCACCGTAGCCTTATTAAGAGCACGGTAATCAACACACATCCTCCACGAATGGTCTTTCTTTTTAACCAATATTACCAGACTAGAAAACGCACTCTTGCTTGGGCGGATTATCCCAAGAGAAAGAAGTTCCTGCACTTTTTTTTCGATCTCAGTTTTCTGCACATGTGGGTAACGATACGGCTGTACAGAAATGGGTTCTCGAGGAGATAAAAGAGTAATCACATGATCATAGTGACGAACAGGAGGCAGCCCAGTTGGTGTGCAAAAAACAGCCCAGTTGGTGTGCAAAAAACAGCAGAGAACTTAGCCAATAACTCCTGCAGTGATTGCAACTGCAAGGGCGTAAGAGTAGTCTCAATACCAAAAGAATCACTCACAACAGGTTGCACTGATGTATTAGTCCCATCAGCCAGTTGTAACCAATGTTGTAACGAATCAAAAGATGCTTGTGTAACTTTCATCCCTTGCAGAAAAACAGAAACACCATTCAAACTGAATTTCATCCAGGATTTATCCCAATTGTGAACCACTTCTCCAAGTGTTTGCAACCAAGCCATACCCAAGACCAAATCAAGTTCCCCCGTATCCAAAATAAGAGCATCAATCGTAAAAGTATAACACCCGACATGGATATGAAGATTAAGACATTGCTGAGTGACTAATACTTTATGGCCATCACCAAGTTTAATATTCATACCCGTACAATCCACGAAGGGCAACGATAAAGACGTCACCAGACTACGAGAAATGAAATTGTGGGTAGCACCACTATCAATCAAGATACAAATCGGAATATCACCAATAGTACCCCCAAATTTCATCATCTTACCCCACGTGTAGCATCTGTCGAAACCCCAAAATACTCCAAGGAGGCACACATACCTGAAGGAAGGGAATCATCCCTGGTTGGAGAAAGGACTTCCTGAGCATCGACACACCCAAAATCACCAGAATCAAAGTCGTCTTCGTCATCCCCCAACAAGAGAATAAGAAGTTTACCCTCCGGGCATTTGTGAGTCGGTCCGTATTGTTGGCCACATAGAAAACAAAGCCCTTTTTTCCGTCGATCCTACACATTAAAATAAAGGAGCCCCAAGTAGTAAACGGGTATTAAAAGTACTCATTGAACTATTCTTAACTAGTAAACGGGTATTACAGGTTGTCAACTAATGGAAGTTGAACAAAATCCATCCATTATTCAAAATAAATTATTTTCGTCAACTAACGGAAGTTGAACAAAATCCATCCATTATTCAAAATAAACTATTTTCATGTATTCTCCAGAATTACCACTTCTAACATGCATAACTTTATTGTGAATTGCAATATATATCAGTTTTGCCTTTTTGGTTGCTTTCCAAGCCCTTGCATGGACAAAATTGGTAATGAGTAATTTCTTCACCAACCACTTGGATGTGTGGATGTGTTCGGTTGTTTGTGTTTATGTTTTTTTATTTTGGTTTTAGAAAGTCTGCGTGTCACTTATAATCCCTTTTAGAGGTAAAAGTAATAAAATAGGTTTTTATAATTTGTAAATTTTATTACAGAAAAGGCATTTAGAGGAACCAAGGAAGGAATTGAAATCTCTGAAAAGAACCCAAACCATATTTTGATAATTACCGGTGATGGATGTAAGATCATTCCATAATTGTGTTTTTCGAAACCTCCTTCCTTACGTTTTTGTGAGTTCTCCGTTTTTGTGAGTTCTCCAATCTGACATTAGAATCAACCGTTTTGTTCAAGTTAATCTCCAAAATGGGCTTAAAAGTAGCTGGGTTATTATCTGAATCAATGGGCTTAATATTAACACCAATATTATTTGAGCCAAGATGACTTCCCTGGTGTGACCCGGTCCATTAGGAACATGTCTCTATGCCAACTTTAGTTTCCAATGCACGTGATGGCAAAGGCCACTGTAGTTTGAATCCCACGACCTACATTTTCTTCTTGATAATCCATTTGCCAACTATTTTTTTAAATTTCTTTTTTTTTTCTTTCTTTCTTTACATGTTTTTTACCTATATCTCATTGGATTTCAATTTTAGATAGTATTCGTTTATAATAACTTTTTACTCTTATTTTTATAACTTTGTCTACGTTGAGGAAAAATGCAATACTTTAAACTTTTTGTAAATTTTTTATTCAAATACTTATCTTTTAAATTTCCGCGGCAACGTGCAAGTAATCAAACCTAGTTACAAATAAATTTAAGGGCATATTACACAAAATCACAATGAAACTTGGTTAAAATGTTGTTATACACAATTTATGTATTGGATTACCTGCTAAGCATGTACCCAATAATTTTTTCATTTTTGATTTATTTTAATGTCACTTAAATGCCACATATATAACCATGTCAGTAATTAATGTCACTGTCACATTTAGCCTAAATTATTTTAATATTGTTATTAAATTCCAAGCAAATTTAACTGAAGATGAAGATGAAAAACACTATGAAGATGACCCATAAACCCATGAAGCATGAATAGATCTGGAATTCCAAGAAAAATCAATCTGGACTGGAATCGATCAAAATCTAGACTGGAATCAATTCGAACCCATAAACCCATGAAGAACACCAAATCTGGGTATAGATGTTGCCAAATTGAACTCAAAATCTATGAACCAAATCGAACTCACAACCGAAAAGCCTAAAATCACGGATGTTGCCCTTCGAATCAAAACCTATAATCACAGATTTGGCCTAAGAATCAAAACCGAAAACGAAAACCCTAAAATCTATGAACCTAATCGAACTCAAAATCGAAAACGAAAACCCTTAAAATGAAAACCCTAAAATTGAACACTAAAATAATCGAAACTTACCTTTGAAGTCCAGATCTTTGTTGTCGCCCAAAAACATTAATAATCGATTGATGAATATGAAATTGAAATAGAAACCTTAATCGCCACAAGAACCCTAATCACCAAATCGAAATAGAAACCTTAAAATTCGAACCTTGAAAGTCGATGGTGGTGATTGTGCCAGAAGTCGATGGTGGTGGTGGTGGTTGTGCTGGAAAGTTGCCCATAGAAATAATTATACCCCTTTTAGTTTTAACAATAATTATTTAAAAATGATATTAATTTTATGTTGAATTAATTTTAAATATGAAATATTATTTAATTGCCACATCATCTTACATATAAGCAACAACCTATGCCACATCAGCCTTTAGCAACAATAGGTTAGATACATCATTTGGTAACTTCTACAAGTTTGATATATCAAATGGTAATTTCTAAAGTTGGGTATATAGAATGGCAAAAAGTGATAACTTCGATATATTTTTGGAAAGTAAACTATATTTGTTAGTAGAATTATAAATTGACATGGAATCTATAGTTGGTGGTGAAAGTTGCCCATAGATTTGCGATAATATTTTAATCAAGAATTAAGCTATGTTGAAAAATCATTTTGAATGACATGAGATCTGATTAAGAAGACAGATAACGCGTGTCTACTTAAGTTTCGCTCTCAACTCAAAATTCACAGCTTAAGACTTTTGACGTAAGAAATTTTTTATTTGTTAGCTATTAATGGGAAAAGGAATTTGGAGCCATTTGTGAAATAGAGAGTTCTGATTGGTGAACAATATTACAAAAATAATTTGTTGATCATAATCTTTTTCTTTTAATATATATTAAAGGTTAAAGATAAATAATGATGCAATACACAATAGTAAAATGTGACAAGTTGGATACATATTTAAGAACTAAACCATTTTAAAAAAAAGGGAAAATTTTCAAAAAGGTAACAAATAATTAAATACCACTTTATATTGATAAAGGTTAGGTATATTTTTTTGAAAAAAAAGAGTACTCTAATTCAGTGTACACACATTGATAAAGTATACACACATTGTGGATTGCCACATAGATTGCCATGTCATTAATTACCTGTTGACAGGGCGGTAGCAAGTTTATCACGTCACCAAACTTTTCTTCTTCACAAATTAAAATTTATATTTATTTTTTGACCCGAAAAAATTACATGTCAATGTTGTAAAATGTGTTTGACTATTTAAAAACACCGAACATACTTAATTTCTTAAATGATTTATCTTTGTGAAGATGCTAGTAACCTAATAAATAAAACTATGAATGTAGTATACAAAGTAGTACTACTGAAAATATGAAAGCCTGTCTTAATTCAATCTTCGAACATTCGATAAATATGCTATTTTATTAGTTACTTTTCTATGAATATGACTCTGTTTATTTAAATTGTTTTTATATATTTTATTTATACTTTATTAGATGTTAAATGTTTTAGGTTTTTAAAAACTTACGTGGTGTGGGCACGGGTCATTCAACTGGTATAATAGAAAAATGTAAACCTTCAAAACTAATTATGGGAAAGGAAAATAATAAAAATAATTTATCAGCGGTTTTATTCTAATTATTTCAAAAATCACTTAAAAACACGATTATTTATGTTCTATTTTGAAGAACCAAAGCAAATGAAAATTTTAAAACATTTTATCATATACTTTACGTTAAAAATAAACTCTATCCTACCAACATTCTACACTCTTAGCCTTTGTTAAGATCTACGGTGCCTCTCTGAACGCTTGTGTTAGCACCAATCTTTATCGAGAGCTAAGTACGTGCAAATTATGGTGTAAAAAGTAGCGACAACAATAATTAGAGCAGGCAGAGTGGCCTGTTTTTTCTTAATGTGGTGACCGACCACGGCGTCTTCAACATTATTATCCACTCCATCGCGCCGTCCTCCATTTTAGGCATGGAGTTCTCCACACTATGCGGTGACTTTTCTTTATTTTTTGTTTGTTTTTTATTGATAGTAGGTATTAGGTGGATCCCAAAATTTAGTGTGGTAGGAAGTGAACATTACGGGACTGAGTAGTGTGCTGAGTGATGAGAGAAAAAAAATTAACACAATATGATGAGTGTGGTGAAAAGTAACCACTCCCCCATACTTGCTATACGTAGGGAGGGGAAATAGCAAGAAGGCTTATGGGCCGGTTGGGCAGCCCATTTATGGCCAAAATACAAAACCCAACAATTCTTATAATTGAGTATTGTAAGAAGTTAATATCTTAAACCGACCACAACTAGATCATTCATCTTATTGAAAGTAATTACTTTACTTTTGTAGTATTGAAAATAATTACTTTACTTTTGTAGTAGTAGACTAAGGCTTTGTTTGTTTTTTAAAATAAGATCTTATTTTAAAGAAACGTTTGCGGGCGCGCGGACGTTTCCAATAAGCTTGTTTGTTTTTTCACAGATATAAGACCTTATTTTGTCTTATTTTTGCTTATTTTTATAAGCTAAAAACTAAATCTTTTTTTTTTCGCAGACCTTCTCAAACTTAAGACCTTCTAAACTACATCTTCTTCCGAAGACATGAAATAAGATATAAGACATTTATGTCTTCGAAACCAAACAACACCTAAATCATGAGGAAAAGTGTTAGGGTCCCAAATGTAAATGTCCTACTCGTCACAAGATGACATGTGGAGTTCACAAATTATCTTTTCTCATCTTCTCCATTGATTTTGACACTTGTGTTGATTTTATGAGTAGGAGGAAAATGAAAAGGATATATCACCTCTCTTAGTTTATTATAGCCCCCTAGTGGTAAAGACTTAAAGATTGCCATGATTAGTATGTATGATGAAAATGAGACGGATATAGGATAGATATTGGTGATTCTAGTTTCATATGTGATTGTACCTTGTTCCGTCTCGTCAAGTACTGAACTACTAATTATCCGAGGGTTGCGGGTACGCGAGTTTATGATCTTTGATTAAAATTTATCAAATAGGACTTATGTTTTCTTAAACCTGATTTCATTCATATCAACACAATGAATTGGTTTCTTTAATTATCTTAATTTCTAACAACATCAACAAGTTAAAGGTTTAATAATAAATATAAGATTTAATTACACACTTGGTCCTTTTTGAATTAAGGTTATTTCACATTTGATCCTTTAAATCAAAACGCTACAAACTTAGTCCTTTATTTTAGAAAATCGCACACTATTAGTTCTTTAATCACATACTGTTAGTCATTTATTTTGAAAAATCGCACACTATTAGTCCTTTATTTTAAACATCAAAGGACTAATATCGTACGATTTTTTAAAATAAATGACTAGGTTTGCAACTTTCTGGTTTAATGTACAAAATATGAAATAACTCTAATTTTAAAAGGACCAAGAGTGTAATTCACTCTAAATATAATCGTCTCCATACAAAGTTTAAACAAAGTATGCACATTTAAAAGTTTTAAAAGGACCAAAGTTGACAATTACAAATTAAAAGTTTGATATACACTATAGAAACTTTTAAAGTTTAATACACACAATAATAAAACGTGACAGGTTGAATACTTTTTGGTAAACTAAACCACTTTTTTTTTAAGAAAAACTCTACTAGTCGACTATTTGCCCCATGCAAAGATTAGCAAAATAGAAAAGTAGCTTCCATGTGAAGTTAGCCCCATACATACAATTTCAAACACTAATAATGGTAGCTTTTACTTCACTTATGGGCAAACACACCAACTCAATTATAACCACCAAACTAGCTAACTCCATCTCTCACCTTTCACTTCATGCACTATCTAAATTCGTACAAGTTTCAATGCATGATATACAACCCTCACTAACAAATATATCTTATATCATCGCATCTTTTTCTATACATTTTTTAAAATGCAAATTTTTTTTGTCAAATTGATTATACTTATAAATACATACAATATGATTATATTTTTAGGCTTAAAGAAATACAAATTATAATAATATTCACATTTATTATATACGTATAAACTTTTAAAATGAGCTGAAGTCTTAAATGACCAAACTTTTAAAATGAGCTGAAGTCTTAATTTACAATATTAACGACACTCGTATAAGAGGAGCCCTCATGGTTATTGATTGTGAATTGGTTAGCGGACACGAGTTTGGTAAAGGACTGGAGTTGAATCGGGTCGTTCGTCTTCCATTGAGTGAAGGTTAACCCGGGCTCAGATTGAGAGTCCAAGGAGTGGGTGACCAATTTGGCCAGTTTTGTTGGAGAGAACTTCCATGTAAGAGAATGAGAGCGAGATGGAGAGAGGATATCCCAAATGAGGTGGGTGACTCCTCTATTTACAGAGGGCAAACCTTGGACAAGACCCAAACTTTTAAGTCGGATTACATAAATGGACCCAATTCAACATCCCAAAAGATGGGTGCATCATAAAGTACAGATCATTAGGGTTTAGAGAGGGTCAATAAAGATGCGCTTGCATGATCCCAAAGTTTTGTCACACAAAGGAATTTAAGAAAATCTGTTATTGTGCATGTTGAGTGGGGCATCTATATATATGTAGAAAATAATAAGAATATTGCTATGTGAAGCCAAGTATAACATTATAATTAGACCCTTCAGTTTTGTTTGGGTACTTTTGTTGAAGAATCCTCACATTTTCAACTAATGGTATAAACTATAAGCAAAATTAATCAAAAAGAAAAAAAACAAAATTAATCTCAATAGTGTATGGGATGATCTTGACAACCCAACAAGATTAAACAACATCATGTTTAATTTTGATCATTTTCTTAATTGGCTGGTGGTTGCATCAATCATATGTACATGACAAAACATGAATGCCCACCCATAATAAATATTACTGTCTAGGTATTTAATTAGATTATACATTAAAAATAATTATATATACATGAATAATTAAAAAATATAAGTTACAATAAAAAAAGCCGAGCTCGAGCCTGTGAAAATTATAACTACCGAACTCGAGCTTTGGACACGAGCTCAAACTCTCTTAAGTCAAACGAGCCGAGTTCTCGTTTACACCCCTGATTAGTGTCCCGATGAATCTCATTCGGAAGACCTTGCTGAAAGAAAGGTCCTTGAAAGATACATATGTTTTATTCAAGACATGGATAGGTGTTACGAGATACTTTCTGGTAGAAATTAAGAGGGTTGCACTAGGGTTTGAACTTGAGATCTTACCTCTTTGTGGTGATCCTAGATGAGATTGCTCGTGAGATATTTCTATTTCACTAAGAATGTAAGGGTATGGTATTTGCGGAATGCGGTACCAGCAAATAGTTTATTTCGACAACATATCCATTTTCTTTATTTCTCATCAACTCTTTTTATTGGTTTTCTACGTAATTTTTGAAAAAAAATAAGGAAAAATATATAATTATGTACACAGAGTTGTTAAATGAATTGAGGTAATTAAGGAAATGATTAATTATATTATCACTTTAAACATTTTCCTTATTTGCATAAAATAATGTATTACTTAAAATTAAGTAGTATTAAAAAATTAGAGATAAAAGAGTATTAAACCCTATATATATTAGTATAAATATAAAAATTTAATCATATAGAGTATCCAACAACCTTTTTGTCACAAATTACTTCATAATACACCTTTTTTTTATCAACAAAAAGATGAACCTTTAATAAAGAAATAAAAGATTGAGCAAAGATAAGAAGACAAAAAGGGACCAATTTATTCTATCTAATCCCAATCATACATGTGATCTACATACTTAATCAAGTCCTTATCTCCCACGTATTTCCCATCCCTAATTTGTTTCTTTTGCATGATCTTGACTCCTTTTGAACGATTTATTTCTATTTTAATATAAGATAATCTTAATTTTGAGATTCAAATCTATCTTCAATGATAATCTGTTTGAAAACATCAAAAATGCATAAAAATGAGCCGTATTCCCAAGCTTGGCTTTGGTTATAAAACGAATCGTGGTTCGAAGGGATGTAGTTTGGTTATATTTTTCGGGTTTCGGGTTAATCGGGCACTCTGGGTTGTAAAAGATAATTGTTATTCAAACTGTAATATAGTTCGATTACCGGGTATCTAGTTATTCAGGTATCGGTTCGGCATAAGTTATAACAGTTGGTTAAAAAAAACTTGATCATTTCAAGTAAGGTCACTCTAAACGTGAGCTAAGACAACTTGTAGTAACTCGTCAATGAGGTTTTCATCTTCATAGTATTTGTTCGTTAATGGCTCGTCATCTACTATGTCGATTTAGTCATTTTACTTGTCATCCGGATGCTCATCATTCTGTTGACGAGCTCGGCGAGCTTGTTATAAATTTCTTTTTTTTAATTTTTTTTAACCAGTCAAATTAATCTAAGTTAATATTATGTAAGTCTAGTAATAGTAGTGATGTGACAGTTAATCATGACAATCATTACTAGGACTGTTAGTTATAGGTTAGTCATATTGATACGACAGACAATCATAACACTCATTACTACTATGTGGTCTATTTTAATATCAGTAAGTGACATTATAGGTTAGTCACTGAACTAATTATGACGGGTAAACAAAATAGCCGACTTATCTACCTAACACCTGAACTAACCAAAACTCGACTAAACAAGTCAGTTTATTCGGGTAACGGTTGTTTTCAACACCCCTACTCCACATATCCCACCGAACCCAAACAATTTTTTTGATTTTAAGATCCCCGCCCCAAAGAAAGTTTTTTCTAAAAGACTCTTAAGTTTCAGGGATACCAACCGTACGTCCGTACCTCGAAATAACGAGAAAGAATAAAGAGGTAAGTTGGATAGTATACTTGATTAAGGTCAAACGCCCTCCACTAGAGATTAATCCTCTTGACATTAAGTTATTAATATTGATTGGCATTCAAAGATACATCAAAGTATTAATCCCCTGTTTGCAGCCCATTTGCTCGGCATAATTTAGAATTCCTCCAAGGACACCCCGACCCCATATAAGTAGCTTTTCCTCCGGTTAACTGTAAAAAGACCTGACGATTCTTATCAGCATTTTAACAACGTAATCGGAGTCTTTTGATTTTGCAAGTTCCATTTACCAAAATAGTATCTATCAAACTCATTCTCATTCCTTCTTTACTAAATTAACCTTCAATTCAAACAAACCCTAAGTTTGATACAAATTTAACTAATATTATTAATTAGTTACAATTAAATTAATAATTAAAAAAAACATTATAGATAGATTCAAGATCTTGCAACATGCCTGACAACACCACTATAAACGTCATAAATATGCATCATAACCTTACCCATAATGTGCACTCACATTTTCTTTTCTTTTTGTAATAAATACATGTTTAAAGAAGAAACTTATAAGATTTCTTTTCAAAGCAACATTTCTTAATTAATTTAAAGATCTTTTTCCTTTATCAAAAGTATATTGTATTATATGTATAAGGGTAACTATATATATATATATATATATTATTTGCATTGTTATATATAATATTTATATTTATATTTTCTGCAACATACTTTTATGAACACTTTTCTAAAGTATAGAGAGAGTGGAATATAGAATTGGTAGGTTGGAAAACTTTAGATTGTGTGTAGAACACTTTTTTATAAGTACAAATTTGACCATAAATGATGTTATGTATGATTTGGGGTAATATGAAAATAATTAAAACTTTTTTAGATTGTTTTATATGTAGAATGTTTAAAGAAACATTTATTTTTTGTATTAATAACTACCACAATTGATTACAACTAAACTCAATCATTAATATTGTGTCTGGTAACTGTTTTTTAGTGATCGTACGTTATGATCGGCTTAAAGCTTTGATAGCGGGTTAGCTTTGGTCTCTGGTCAACATTGGCATCGTTTTCTAATTAGCTTTAGTTGATAAGGTTTAGCATCGGTTAGCTTTAACTTCAAGTCTTCAAGGGTTTCTTATCACCTCCGTGCTTACTAATCAGCTTCAACATGGGACAAGGGCTCTGCCCCTCGACCCGCTAGAGGAGTGACCCTCTAGACCTTTGGTAAGTTAAGTCTGAGAGTTTACTATAGTTTACATGAATTTGCACTCTTCGCCATATACCAAACATAACTAAAATCTCTTGAATTAATGAAACTTAAATTACTAACAACTTTGATTTTATTAAAAAAAATACATTGCATAACCATATCAATTGTAAAAATCT
>JAUEJL010121932.1:0-11802 GCA_032274825.1 Drosophyllum lusitanicum | reverse complement strand
GAAAATAGAGTAAACTAATTTAAAACTATTGATTATATGAGCTATTTAAAAAAATTATAAATATATGTTTATAAATTGTGATTATAGGTTATTCGAGTTTAGAAGGTCTACTTATACACATTTTTTGATAAGTGTGTTTAAAATATTTATTACATGATAGAATAGGTTTGGTTATGAAAATATTTATTAATAATTAAGTTAATTTGACTTGATATTTTTTAATAATTGAAGGTTTAGTTATTAAAATGAAATATAAGAATCTCATTAACTCTATTTAATAGTTACTTCATTTAAGTTTCCATTTAGTTTATATGGTGATAATATAGTAATTCCAAAACACTTAACATTTTAGAGTTCAAAAGGCTTAAATGCTTTATAGTATAGTATAAATTAAATAATCAACACAACTATGAAAATAAATAAAGGATGTGGGGAAAGAAAACTACTCGATTACATATGTTATTTTGTAACCCCTTGGTTAAATATGATTATAAAGGGTAAATACAATATTTGTAAATTAGGGTGGACAAATATGATATTTTAAAATTGAAGAAGGACATATATAAAATTCTCCTTAATAATTTTAATTTAGATCAAAGTTAAAATTGAATCCAATTGTAACTAAAGAAAAATCAAAATTAGATATCATTTTTTTACGATGGTTCAGATTTTATAATTAATTTTTTTAATATAAATCAATAGTTATGAATGTCTAATATATTTATTCATGTTAGTCTTTTATTAATATTAGAAGAAGATTAAACAAAATGTTGATAATCAACATTTAATAGTTTTTATATGTTAAAAATATATTTGTTTGTTCATGTTATGGCGCTGTTATCACGCCACTACATATTACTTGTTTTTTTAAAACTAATTTATCATTGTTAACCAATCCTTTATTTAACTTTTATGATTGTTATTATATATCTCTAAAACAAAATTCAAAATAAATAATCAAGAGTGTTAGTTTTACCTTAAAAGTCAAAATTGATTCTCTTAATTTTGAGTAACCAGACGATCAAGATTGTAAAAATAAAATTGATTTATTAAATAAGGGGTTAGGATTGTACAATAAATTTTATGTTAATTAGTCTTTTATTTATATTAGAAGACCGGCAAAGTAGTTAACCATTTTCTCATGAAATTTTTAGGGAATTTTTATAATTTACCATTTTCTCATGTGATTTATCATAAGATAAGTGTTCTCAATTTATATATAGAGAAGAAATTCATGAGTTTTTTTTGGCTTAATGCATTTCAATTAAACTTTTTATTTTTATTATTTTAAAATAATTAATTTTATATATTATTTATTTTCACTATTAAATTTTTTTCTGTGTAAATACGAGTATATATTTGTAACTGTCTAATTTTTATTTACATTTCAGTATAAATATTATTGTAATATGATATTTATCTAGCTAAAATATGGATTTCCCGATCACTAACGCTAAAACTAGGTCACAGTTACATAGTAGATTAACAACTCGGATACATGTAAGAATCTAATACATTAATTTGTTTTAACATGACGCATCCCATGGACAATTAAAAACTCGTTAGGATCAATTATCGAACCCTTAATTAGAACGCACATTTTAGAATTAGTTATTTGCATCTCACATGATCGAACCGGATTGGACTAAACCGGATTGGACCGGGTCGGGTCTGTCCGGCATTCGGTTCTTTTTTTTTATAGATTTCAGGTTTTGGTTCTGTCTGGTCTTTTTCGATTCGCTCCGGTTTTTGAACCGATCTCATCCCTAGTACGAACTCCAATCTGTTATATGCTAAATGAAATTTAGTAAAATAAACACAAACATATATGATATGATGCAAATTCAAGAATATAAAACATAAATGAACGCATTTTATGTGTATATAGACAGATATGATAAGAACCAGGTTATATGCATCTATAAATTTATCAAATTCATTATTGTGCATGTAATTAGAATATTTCTTGAATTTACTATAAAATTTTGGCTTTAAGAATGTCAAGGAATTCACTTACACATAAAAATGTGTAACATGCATTTTATGTGTATAGAAATTTAATTTCTTGATATCAATTTTCCTGAAAACTTATAAAGCAAATTAATAAGGGTGTTTTTTAATAAAAAATGGAAAATTGGCTATGGAGATTCCGTGCTTTTCTATTTTAGTTCGAAAGAAGAGTTCTTTCCAAGGTTCATGTTTCCGAGCCAAGTAATTAAACACATGTGAGGAATGGTTTCTATCAGCACTGTTTGAACGGTACTGCAACTTCCTTCACCATTTCATGGTTGGTATTCTTGTTAATTTGCCAAGTTAACTTTTTAAGAACCATAACTTTAATTTATTTGGTTTTAACCGGCTCGTCATGATGCTGACAAGGCGAGAAATGGCTCTAGGGGTAAGTGTTACTTTGCCAAGACACGCCTTTACATGTCAAATGACAAGTTTTTTAAGGCGTAATGCGTAAAAAAACATATCTTAATTAAAAAATTGGACTTTTTTGTATTCGTTTTGCGAACACATGTATTGAACTTCTATAAATTTGTATATGCTACTTTGCTCCTCATTTGTGCAACTTTGTGTAATTTGTATATTAATAATAATAAATAAATTGGATATATATATATAATTATAAAATGCAAATAAAAGGAAATGCCATTTATTATTACTTTTCGCACAATTTGTTGGTCCACCTTCAAAGGTTAAGGAAATCAAAACTAAATAAAAATAAGTTTAGCTTCAACCAATTATGTTTATAAAGATCTAAAATCTGATTGGCTAGAGGTTGAAGCAGAGAATAAGTCATCACCCCAACTACACATTAATCTTGCATCATTAATGTTGAAATTTAAATGTATATTTTCTTCAAAGATCAAATCATAAAACCCACTTCCCACATTCAGCTCAGGGCTCTGTTGCAGATTACTAAATCTTGATTCCCCATTAATAGTTGTTTCTTGAGAACTAGAATTAGGATATAATGCCTCCCCTGAAACTGATAATTCATCTGAATTATCAAACAAATTGAACCCATCAAGTGAAATCCAGTCGGCGAATAAAATTTTTCGCGGGATTTTAAGATCAACTGATACTTTTTCCATCTTTCGAGATGATTCGAGACATGAACTTGCTGATTTGAAAGAAGAAACCGAAGAGGATTCTTCGTTCAATTTTTCTGAAGGCATAGATTGAAGTTTTACTTTTTCTAATTTGTCATGTTTCTTCTTCAGATAAGAATGCCAGTGATTCTTTATCTCGTTATCACTCCTTCCGGGCAAGTGGCGCGACATCTGAGACCACCTGGGAGTAATTTGAAGTGTGCATTTAGAAAATTGCAAAACCATTGATATGAAATAATAACTTTAATATTATGGAATGAAACCTTGTTAAATTGCTTACTCTGGCTTAATGCACATTACAGCAAATATGTGATTTAAAACACACACTTTGATCTACACGACATAGTAAAATGTGTAAAACTTTGCGAAATTGTCTACACATCCAAAACGTGCATAAGATGATTACATTTATCCGCTCGAAAAAAATATATAAATCACACGTTTGTAATTGTAGAAAAACATGCATAAACATAAAATTGTTGACATTTTGAAGTGTAGAGATCAGTTTATCACACTCAGATACCAAAAATATCAAAAACATAATGATGTGTGCTTACTTATTTCCTAACATGCCATGAAGGGTTAGGATGATCTGCTCCTCCTGCGTGGTGAACATTCCTCGTTTTAATCCTGGCCGTAGATAATTAATCCATCTTAATCTGCAACTCTTTCCGTTCCTTTGCAAACCTGCATCGACAAAAACACAAAGTCAACTTCATTATCTTGTTTACATTTTCAAGGTTATGTAAATCCATCATGCTCAAACACTCACTTGCAGGAATCGAAGGGGGTTGATTACGAGAAACACGAGTTGATAAGCACATATTTTGCATGTAGGAAAAGACATATTTTTGAAGAATTCAATATTAACATACCAGCATTAATGGGGACAGAACTCCAGCAACCAACACCATGGTTGAGGATATAATCTCTTAGTTTTTGATCTTCATCAGGTGACCATAAGCCCTTTTTGTGCTTTAGATTTATGTTAACTGATGGTTTGCACTTCATTTTTACTAACAACAAACTTTTCAATGTAAGAAGTGAAAATTTGGTGCAAGAAAAATGATGTATTGAAGTGATAGGAGTGAGGCTTTCAGCTGTAGTACTTATGTTTTTGTATATATAAAGGGAAGCAGTTGCTTACTATTGGTGAGGAAAGTCCTTTTCTTTTACATTTACCTACACAAGGTTTCTTTTTTCTTTATTTTTTTATAACAGAAACCGCATAAAAACATAACCAACTTTGGCGAAATTCCTATTTTAGGTAACCGAATTTCGTAGGAACAAATTTGAGGTAATCTTGTATGTTAAATTAACCAGTTTTACGAGTGCCCCATATCCACGTGGCAGGGGCGGGGCTTTACTGGAGTGACTTGTTTTGGTTACTTTAAAATTGAATTTTTGAAAGTTAATGAAGGTTTTTATTAGTATTTTTGAAAGTTCATGGTCTTATCTAAACCACAATTAGTTACCTGCAAATATAAACTGGACAGAAGTTTATTACATTTTTATGCCATGAATATTCAATGCCCTCATTTTTTTTAAGCATGCATGAGAACAAGACTTAGTAAGTGTTGATATAATCCATACTTATCCAAATATAGTTTATTATATTTCAACTAGATAAAGACCAAATCAATGCTTATATCGGTTAACGAATGGCCAACATGGTGTGCATAGCTCTTCGAGGTTATAATAGATCTTACGCTTTCGGTTAAACTTTTTGTACATTGACCACTATATTAATTAATATAGTTTTAACACTTATGACTTACCTAAGACTTGCATACAAGTTCAAATTTTGAAAATAGGATCAATGGATAAAATAGTCATTTCTACAAGTACCTTGCTTTGGTCAATACCCACTGCAAGATTATTACATAAATAGTCAACTTTAATTGGTGACATTTCTCCTAATTTACAGACCAACATAAGAGTTTCCTTTGATTATTACTCCTTATCAGAACTCATTAAAGTTTAAGCCTGTATGGAGCTTCAAATATCTAACTCTGATATTTATATATTAATCACACTCTGGAAGATTCTAGCAAGAATTTTAAATGGAGAATTTGCTGAAAATATTCATTAGAATAGAATAGCATGTGGTAAGTAATCTACTGCATTGGCCGGTGCAACGTGTTAAGAGGTGATTTAGGATCCTAGTTTTGTGATATAGATGTTAATTATGTTTTAATAGAAGCAACAAATTAAGGGAGAACTGAATTACTGTATAAAAATCTTAATGAATAAGCAGAAGATTAATTAAATTAAATCAAATCACAAGAGCAAAGCATGGACAGTCTGTCATTAGCTACATCAGTTTTGACTAAACTAACATGTCTTTTTGTTTTTTGTTTTTTGTCTTATTTGGAAGGAGAAACATTGATCTTTTTGCAAGAAAGAAGACAGAAAAGATGTATTTTGTAGAAAAAATAAGCACAGGCATGGGATAACTCATGTCATGCTCTTTTTGTTTATCACTCAGTGACAAAAGCAAGCTTTTTTATACAGGCAAAGGGCTTTTTTGGCATTTGTCTCCTAATGTTATTCAAGAAAACAATATGAACCACAAATATACATATCAACAAGCCTTCTTGAATACTATAAGGACCAGAATATTACTAAATTTTGAGGTGCTTACTTACTCAATCATGGTTCAAAAGAGATATTAAGTGATTTTGATTTGCTCTATATAGACGATGCAATTATGAAATTACCTTAGTACCCTCATTCTCACCTTTTTGTTGATAACTTTAGTTTTTTTCATGAAGATATAACCTCACATTTTCAAAAGGGATTTCCCGCTTTAACCAGTTCCCCGGGGGTTTGTTTACTTCTCTGATGTACCCAACCTAACCTTTTTTGTAGCTGTTTCCTATATGTTTGCCCGGCCTAACCATCTCCGTGGTCCTTTCCTATACTTTCCCTAACAATCCAAGATGTTTACCAACGAGAATTGAACCCAGATCTCTTTTAAAACTTTTCAACCGCTAGGATGGTCAGGCTATAACAATATGACAGGTCAAAGTATAGAAACTTCAAATGTCAACTTCCATAACATTTGTCTTTTATCAGCAACAAGATCTACCCTTATATTTAAACTATTAAAAGAACTAAAACTCCAACAGGACAACTACTACATTGTTTATTCACCTAATTTCTTCTTTCATACCTTTTCTACTTCTCCATTTTATCTCTTGTAATCTGGAAATGGATTGAAATAACAAAACAGAGTCAACACATGTTATACAACTAACCATGATCTTTCTTCTTCTGTTTCTTTAACTGAATCAATCACCATTTTACATCTAAATCAGTGACCTCTAATCATTCACAGTGCTTGATGAGCAGCAGACACAAGCAAACTTAGGGTTTTAATTTAAGATTTAAAAAGGGTTCTTAACTAATTAATGCAATCAGGCCATGATAATTGACTTACTTTTTATTATGAAATTATAACTTTTTATAAGTGTGTTCCCTCTAGGGCCTTGATGAACTAAGCAGCGTGGATAATGCTTACGTGTTGGTCCCCACTCCCCAGGCATCAAGTTTCAAACACCTACACCATGAATAAGCACACCCAAATAAATAAATAGATGCTTGTGATGGGCATTGAGAGATATGCATAAAGCTGTTTGTTGAAATGCCTCAAAGAAATCAATACCCTAATAACTTCACATACCCTTATTTGTATCACGCTGATGAACCTGCTTTCTCTGTTGGAGAATAGATCGAAAGTCCCTCAACTTCTAAGGGGTGTTTGTTTAAGCTTATCAAGGGCTTTTTTTTCGGACTTATTTTTCATAAGCTTATTTTTTCTAGCTTATTTTTTATGAGTCCGGCTTATTTTCTTCATGTAATTCATAATAAGCTCAAAAGTCAGAAAATAAGCCGGAAAAAACTAGCTTATAAAAAATAAACCCGGAAAATAAGTCCTAAATAAGCTAAAACAAACACCCCCTAAGAATGAATGATTGTTGAGATTAATGAATAATAGTTTGAATAAGAGGGTGTTTGTTTTAGCTTATTAATGATTTATTTTTAGAGGGTCAAGCTTATTTTCTTCTTTTAACTTATAATAGTTTAAAAGTCAGAAAATAAGGTTGATAAACTAGTTTATAAAAAATTAGCCCGGAAATATGCCTAGATAGCCATTCTTGCAAGTTGATCTGCGTTATGTATCCTTCTATTAAATCCTTTTACCTATCGTCAGATTTATTAGATTAAGACATCTGTCAAAATCAAGATGTGAGATTAAGAAATAGAATTAATAATTATATTGTCATAATGTAATGAGTACGGGGATAAAGTAAAAGAGTTTTGTAGGAATAAATCGAATTTTCCTAAATGAAATTTGGGGTAATGATACGTACTTAAGTTTGGTGTTGTGAAGTACGCAAATATTTAAACAAAAGGTGTTTTAAGTGTGATTCTAGTCGTATGAATGTATAATAAAACTTCGTAAGGTGTTGTTGATAACATAAAACATTAGTTCACTATCCTTTTAAATTTAAATATCGAATTGTTTTAGAGAAAAAAAAGTACTTCTATCGGTTTATAAAAATTAAATTCTATTAAAAACGTAATTTAAAAAAAATTAATTTAGACATTATGGTGTCAAAAGCTTATTAATCTTTCTACTTTAAATAACTTTCAACTAATAATTGTAAGATTATATTTATGTTTATCCCAAAAAATATCAAATTAATTTTAGCTTTATAAAAATAACGTCTATAATTTGTAATAACGGACACAAATTCAATTTGAGAATAGTAAAGGAAAATTATATTTCATCGTGTTAAATCATTCTACTTCATCCTCATATTCATATGATGATGACATGTGAATTTACTAATTATCTTTTTTTATCCACTCTCTTTATTTTGGTATTTGTATTGATTTTGTAAGTAAGATGATATAAAAACTCATAGCTAAATAGGAATCCCTAATTTTCTAAAAAGACATTCTTATCCACTAATCATGCTTAATTGTTATTCTAAAACATATCTAACCACTTCCTAATAATTATCTTTTTTTGTAATATGATTTTTTTTAATTATTGTAATCTTGTCAAATATGATTTGTTTTATTATCTTAATCTTGTCTTTTTTTTTTAAATATGATTTGTTTAAGGTGTCTATAAAGTTGTTAAACACATCTAACCACTTTTTAAGATTGTAGGGTTTTAAGGTGTCTATAAAGTGGTTAATTTTTTTTTAATGGCTTAGTCAATTGTTCATAACAAGACTTGAACCCACAACCTCTTGAAAGAGGGTACCACTCCACAACGTTAGATATCGCTCTTTGGTTGTTAAATTTGATGAACTTGTCAAAAGCTCAAACTTTTTATTGTGTTTGTTTACGGCTTAAACCAACCATATATTAACACTTTCTCTTAAACTACACATTTTTTACAATTGCTTATAATATTCTTCTTAATTATGAGATACAAATCATAAGCTTAAAATAAGCCATCCTAAAGATCCCTTAAATTTGTGACAAGACAAAATGTCCATTGCACAAACCTTAGACTTACAATAATAATTTAATTTTTAAATAAAAATAAAGAAATTATTTATTTAAATTCTTTTTTTAAGTAACAAACAAATTTGATTATACCTTATAAGACGTTTGGGGAACATGTATCGGTCTTGTGTACCACACAATCAACGAATTTAATTTAACCATTATAATAAACTAACTTTCTTAGAATTAAAATAGGTAAATAATTTAAACATCTTACTTACCTATCAAGGTAAACTTTATGAAAAATCTTCAAGTTTAACAATTAACCTATAAAAAATAAGTTCCTAGTAAAACTAATTTATTTAGTAATCTCAATTTCTATAATTTTATTCACTCTTGCACTGTTTTTATACTTTAAACTTTTTTATGAATTTGTTATACAGATGAAATTTTCTATGAGTTATAACTACGGATGTAATTATGTAAACGAGGCAAGCTACTCGTAAATTATCCGAACTTTAATAGATAAAAATTTGAAACTAGTATAGCACAACAAGACTGAGCTCGAGAGCCTAGACTAAAGCTCCTTTGGTAAACAAACCCTAGCTCGAGCCTTAGAGTGTGAGCTCGTTTAAACGAGTTTTGTATATAATATGATTCGGTTCATTATTGTTACTTATTTATATATTTTCAATAAAAATTATAAAATAATTCCTGAATCTAAATGAGTCGAGCCCAAGCTTCATAGTATTTTATACTTTAAACTTCTTTTTTATAAATTTGTCATACTATTGGTATTTTATAGGAAGGGTTAAGTTGTTGAAAACCTATACCGTTTCTCCAATATTCCATTCTGGTACATGAAGTTTTTTTGCACATCTATCCATTAATGTTTATAAAAATATGTCATTTTGCTCATTTCTTTATTTGCTGCAACTTGTTCAATAGGTTAACGAAAACATGAAATTACTTGAACCCGGATCCTTAAAAGTTCAAAACGAATCGAGTGTTAACGAGCTTGAGTTTCAACTCAAGCATAGATCGAAGCTCATTTGGTAAACAAGCTATAGATGGAGTCAAAAGAGTAAACTCATTTAATAAGTTCCAAAATAATTTTATTACATTGCCATCAAAGGATAAAAATATATTACATCTATAAACGTCCCTTCTTATCCTCAAATTGTATATAAGAAGAAGGAAATATGCCTAAAGAACAAGTTGACAATGGTGATGAGTCATGAGACAGAAGATCAAAATCGAGAAAATTGACGACGACTACTACAATAGCTGAAGAAGACGAGATCAACGAGTGGGGCAGATGAGGTCAAAGAGTGAGGCAGTAAAGTTGAGTTTTTAACCAAAATAGTGTTATTGGAAAAAGTATTTACCAATCATGTGTACTTTTAAAAATATTTATCAAATTAGTATAGTAGTTAAAATATTTACTAAAATAGTGTTTTTTCTTTTTTTTTACTTTTTTACCAATTTTTTTGAACTTTCAAATTTTTTACTTTTACTTTTTTTCTTTTTTCATTTTTACAAAACTCTTTTACAAAACACCATTTTATATAAATTACTACGCTATTTTAATACAAATTTTTATGCTTTTCACACGAATTATACAACCATTTCTAACATCTAGGGTTGTAAACAAACTGAACGTTCGGCGAACCGTTCGGTGAGAAGCTCGTTTATGTTTGTTTATTTAACTACTATACTAGTTTGGTAAATATATTTAAAAGTACACTAGATTGGTAAATACTTTTTCCAATAATACTATTTTGGTCAAAAACTCCAGTAAAGTTGGGGTTAGAACGGTCCAAAAGCCAGACCGACCAATACCTGAAAATAGCAAAAACTCTCGACAGAAGCCCGGGCCAAATGGTCTCGATGGGGCTTAGTTTTTAGCCAGTCACATGTTGGTTAATACCCGGACTAAACCCAAATACACACACACACACACACATATATAGGGGAGGGTTATTATGATAATAGATATTTAGCTGAGAATGAGAGAACAAATCATAGTCATCAATTAGATGTTGATCTGTTAGATTTAACGGTCGTAATCACCCGTCGTAATTCATGACCATCGCAATTCATGGTTGGGTTATGAATAAAATAAGAGGGCAATTGTAAGTCATCCGATCAAATCAAATGGAGAGCCAAGATTAAGTCTCACATTCTTATTTAAATATATATTCTCATTTAAACCTCCCAATATACATGTGTGTGTCATGTAATTGTAATTTTAGCTTTGTCTTCTAATTTGATTTTTTTAATTAATTATGTTGATATATTCTCGTATAATGTCCAAATGGTTTGAAAAATACATATCCAAAGAATGGACAAGAATCATGTGCTAAAAAAACTGACGTCATTTTAAAGATTGCAAATTCCAAAAAAAAAAAATGTCGACTTTTTTCATAACCATAAAAAAAACAATCGATGTCTTCATAATTACCTCTCTACAACGTCCATTGTTGTACCAAAAAAATATGCGGCTTTAGATTTAGAAAAGGAAAATAATTTTGATCAACTTACTTGACTTGTTTCCATCGATGATTGTTAGAATTGATTCTTGATTGTGAGTTTAGGGTTTGTAAAATTTTGGTAAATCCCTACAATATTGGCAAAAACTCTTTGTATTCCTTAAATAACTCCATATTTCCGGTACTAACAGGTTAGACCGGTTTTGCACAAGTTTTAGCTAGTCTTGGACCGATTTGGTTCGGTTTGTCGGTTTTTTCAGTTTATCGGGTTACATGCTTACCCTTCAGTAAAGAAGTATTTAGGGTTTAGGTTGTTTGATGTTTTCTTTCTAAAGGTTGGTTCGCCTCTTTTTTAAAAGAGGGAAAAAATCATTTAAAGATTTTTTTTTGAAACGTAATGCTTTTTTCAATGCTTATGTGTCCGCATATATAAGGGAAAAGAAGATAATTTTTTTCAGAAAACGAACAACACTAAGATATGTTGGTATATATTAGAGATTGAGTTGTGTTTAATAAAGTTCATTTAAAAAATATAGTTCTGAAATTTTAATATTCAATCACAGGTGATTTAGTATACAATCACATCATCCTTCGTTAATCGTTGTCGCCGCATTGCGCGAGTACCCAACTAGTACTTTATTAAGAATGAGATGAGATTTAAAGTCATAGCAATTGACGAATATATGGAAATGTGGCTTCTTGTGTACCAAATGAAGTCTACT
>JAUEJL010121931.1:0-24052 GCA_032274825.1 Drosophyllum lusitanicum | reverse complement strand
TTCATCATCCGCCTTTTTGACCTGAAATTCAATAAATGAAGATAATTAAGTATCTTTTACTTATTTACGAACAATAAAAGGCTAAAATAAAACAGATATCGCTTAAAATATATATCTAAATTTGACGATATCAGTATCCAACTCTCAAAAATTACTAATTAGTGAATCCTTTTACCTTTCAACCAGTCATTTTATCATTTTTGTTTTATTTTTGATACCACTTAATTCAACATATGCTGCCATCTCAATTTATACCAAATTATATTTAAAAATCTTAAAGATAATTGTTTTTGTCTATGATGAACTTGAAATCTGGAAAAAACAAGAACATTCAATCAACAATAGAATGAAAATTGAACATTCAATCGATAAAAATGAAATCTGAAAAAAGCAAGAACATTCAATCAACAACATGAACCCTAAATCGAACAAAGATGAAGATGAAATTAAAACTTACAGCTATCGATGGAGATGGAAACACAAATAGATCTGAACCATGGATAAGAACAAGAACAAAGATTGAAACAAATCTGGGTTGTACACGAGCCTCCATTAAAGATCGAAACAAATCCGGGTCATATATCCCTAAAACAAACCCAGAATATCGAATTCCAACCAAATAAACAAACCCTAATCGATACACCCACCAAATCGACAAACCCTAAATCGTAAGATGAACTCGAATCAGAACACGGTGGGATGAACTCGACTCACAGATCTGGTGGGATGAACTTGATGAAACCCAGATCTGAATCAAAACTTAAACCGATGAAACAGATGAATCGAACCATCGAACAAAAACCCTAAATTGAACCATCGTAAGCCATGAAGATGAACCTGCAATAAATTGAAACCCTAAATCGACGATGAACAAAAACCTTTGTTGTAATCTAGATCTAAACCCTAAATCGAAACATACTTGAGCAAATCAAAAACTCAAAATCGCCCATGATGAACCGTGAATCTTCGTTTGGAAATCCTAAATTGCAGATCTGGAAATCGGAACTCTCAAGAATCTGAGACGAGTTTCGTCAAATTGCAACCCTCAATAAAAAATCGGACCCCCAAGAAGAAGACGATGAAGCCCTTCAAGAACCCAAGCATATTTGGTGATGATGAACTTGAAGATGGCAACCATTTTGATTTTGGAGATGATGAATTTGGAGATGGCAACCCAAGCAAATTTTGATTCTACAAAATTGTCTATGATGAAAGTGATTTTGCAGACCTTATTTTATATTATTATTAGAATTAGAATTATTTTTAAGGATGAAAAAACACATCAACTGCTAACTTACCGTCATGTCACTACCACGTTAGTTAAACTGGTGTCAAGTCATTATCTTACTTGCTATACTAGGTTAGATACATAAAATAGTAAGTTTGGTAGGTTCAATAAATTAAATGGTAAGTTTGAAAGTTCGATACATACAATGGCAAAACGTGTCAAGTTTGATATATATTTATGAACTGAACCCTGATATAAAGTATCAAAATTAGTCTTTTATTTATATATAGATATAGAGATATTTTGATTTGTATATATTTTTTATAATGAAACTATGTATTTATGTAAATAAATATCATAAGTTATATGTAAATTTAATATATTTTCTTTAAGAAAAAGAGTTATTTCAACATTATATGATATTCATTTACCCGTCTAATTCAATGAATATTGATATAAACAAATAAAATAATTTTAAGTCGATATAAACATGTATAATAAAAAACTAAATAAATATAGACATAAATATCGTATTCTCCGAATTCAATCCATTAGCATGATGAATGTTGTGATTTTATGGGCTTGACTAGTTGACTTTGACTTCAAGGGGCTCATCCCCAGTTTGCTTTGTATCGCGAACCCCATCTTGCCCTCCAACTGTTCGACGAAATTGCAACACCAGCAACCAATCAACCATTGTTTGGAACGCAATTATCAATGGATTTATCTGTAATTGCATGCTTCATGAACTCCTCTATTCCCAAGTGAAATGCTAATCTTTTCCATTTGATTCTTATACCTACTCTTCGACTCTTATAATCTGCGTGAAACTCGATGTCTGCGCATAGGTAATGCCATTCGTTGTCATATCTCACTGTCGCGTTTGTACATAGTACATCGATTAGCTACAGGGGATGGCGCATTTCAAACAAACCATTGACGAAATCAAAAGAAATGGCGAATACAGTTGCAGAGCTCGTGTTCATCCCACCCTGGGGCCGGTCATATCATGTCAACCATCGAGATAGCAAAATTACTTGTGAATCGAGATCAAAAGTTCAAAGCCTCTCCATAGTCCTCCTTGTTATTAAGACTCGTAATGTGGGTTCTGGCTGGCTCGGTTATCACCACCTACACGGCTACACCTTAAATCATACCGAAAATACGACAGATTTCCGAGTCTCGGGGGTAATTATATATTCTTGTAATATTAGTTACAGTATAGATTATTGGTTTCAGAAAGTAGCATCATCATTGTAGACATGTTTTATATCCGTCTTAATCTTCATTAGTACATTGATTCAGAGCCTGATTTAGACTGTATGCCCTAACACCCTTTCAAACATTTGGACAGCTCACAGAAATTTTTGTCTTGTCCTTTTATGTCTTGATTCTTTTATTCATTTATGTGCTACTGAATTCATTAGAGAATATTTGGAATTTTAGAATGGATGTAGATTTTTATTTATTTATTTATTTATTTATTCAGTAAACATAAACACAAGAGAGTTTTACAGATCACTCCATATCTTTATAAGTACGTCTCATTGCAATACCATTAATTACTCTTTGTAGGAAATTTACATGGTTTTGGATGAAAATTCAATGGGATCCAGTGAAACCCTGTTAGCTCCCAGTTTACCAGGTCAAATGCGTAAATTAAATAGTTAGCTAAAATTGAAAAGGATCATAAGTCCCCAAATGAGTATTCAAATAAGTACAGCCAGCTTATTTGTTTTCGATAAAAGAAAATAGAAAAATTAAAAAATGTTAATCCTAGGTGGGACTTGACTTGCATACTCAATCACTTGGTCAAGGGTAGCCTATCTACAACTTTAATATTGGTAGGCCCACAGCGTATTAACATTGTATCGATATAATTACCAACCACTTAAAGAGGGCTTGTTTAACCACCAACCACCTGAAGCTAGTTCTTGAGACCAGTAATTGGCAATTAACCATATAATATCAACCTTTAACTATTAACCATATAATATAAGTTTTTTAGCTACCATGAGACCAGTAATTGACATGTGATTTGCTGTTTTTACCATATAACACTTCTGTTTTGTGGGTTTCATTTAAATTTCAGTAGAAAACGAAGATTGGGTCTATTAACTAATTTTATATAAAATTTATATGTTGCAGAAGAAGATGATTTTTGTGGTTTCTATCTATCGACAAGTCTTGGACATTAGTGATCTACAAAACGGTCCCAGTATGCTTAAGATTCAACGTGCCACTTATTCCTGGTGCCACCAATGAAATGACATCAGCTCAATTGATTTTATCTACAAGAAATGCTACATAAACAGGAGATAAACTTCGAACAAACCACTCATATACCCAAAAAAGATGGCAAATACTGTTGCAGAGCTCATATTCATCCCCGCCCCTGGCGTTGGTCATATCATGTCAACCATCGAGATCGCAAAGTTACTTGTGAATCGAGATCAACACATCTCCATAACCGTACTTGTTATCAAGCCTCCTAGCTCGACTTCTGGCTCGGCTATCACCACCTACATCGAATCATTAGCTAAAAACACTATGAACCGCATATCCTTCATTGAACTCCCGCAAGACGAAACCTTAGTAATACGTGACACCAAAACTCCCATGAGTTCGTTCAATGAATTCATTAACAGACACTGCAAATATGTCAGAAACGTGGTGTCCGACATGATAAGTCAATCGGGTTCTGGTCGAGTGGCTGGGTTTGTCATTGACATGTTTTGCACCAGCATGATAGATGTGGCTACTGAGTTTAATGTTCCAACTTATGTGTTCTTCACTTCTAATGCTGCTTTTCTTGGATTTAAATTATATATCCAGACACTTTGTGATGATTACAACCAAGACGTTGTCGAGCTGAGCCACTCCGATACCGAGATAAAGGTTCCAGCATTCATCAAACCCTTGCCAACGAAGGTCTTCCCGACAGTGATCCAAACCAGAGAATCACTGGACTTTGTTGTGCAGTCTGCCCGGAAACTGAGAAAGGTCAAAGCAATTATGGTTAATACATTCTTGGAATTGGAAACACATGCGATCAATTCGCTGTTTGCTGACCACAGCATCCCGCCGGTGTATCCGGTGGGACCTATACTGAACCTAGAAGATGGTTCTGGACAACCGTGTGATGATGATGTCATCAGATGGTTGGACAGTCAACCGCCTTCCTCGGTGGTTTTCTTGTGTTTCGGGAGTATGGGAAGTTTTGATGAGCTCCAAGTGAGGGAGATAGCATGCGCCTTAGAGCAGAGTGGACATCGTTTTGTGTGGTCCCTACGTCGACCTGCATCCGATCCGACATCAAGAATCCCGGGTGATTACGAGGATCCGGGACAGGTGTTGCCTGAAGGATTTTTGGAGCGGACTGCTGGAACGGGTAAAGTGATCGGGTGGGCCCCGCAGGTGAAATTGCTGGCCCACTTTGCCGTAGGAGGGTTCGTCTCCCACTGCGGGTGGAACTCATTGTTGGAGAGTTTATGGTTCGGAGTACCAACGGCCACATGGCCGATGTACGCTGAACAACAAATTAACGCGTTTGAAATGGTGGAGGAGTTGGGATTAGCGGTGGAGATCAAGTTAGATTATAAGAAGGATTTCTTTATTTCTACCAGTGAGTTGGCCATAGTCACAGCAGAGGAGATAGAGAGCGGGATAAGACGGGTGATGGAGGATAACGAGGTTAGAACAAAAATGAAAGAGATGAGCAAGAAGAGCAGATCGGTGGTGGTGGACGGTGGTTCTTCATATGCATCTGTTGGTTGTCTAATTCAAGATTTTATAAAAAATATCTCGTAAACTCATTCTACTTCTGTTTTGTTGTGTTGCTGGCTAGATTAAGTTAGAAGTCTTGTTTTCAAGTGCTGGTGTAAGAAGGGAAATCACATACGTAGTCTTTGAATTGATTGGTGGCGTCTGTGCCATCCAACACCCAAAAACAGACAAAATTTGTTACATCTTTGTTTTCTCCTCTTCCTTTTAAATTGTAGTTATTAAATAGTAGTATCAGAAAATTGGTATAATCATCAATCATGGTTCTAAATAATAAAAGAGCAGCGTGATCAAACTCCAAGTTTCCGAAGCCAGTTATGACGCTTTTTAAGTCAAGACCTAAAACGACAATTTTATATATTTTTTATAATTATATGTATGAAATTTATAATATTTGTTATTTATTTACATATTACAAATAGTGACACAAATGGGAAGAAAATAACATATACAAAAAGTACAAATACAAATATATGGAAGTATAATATATAGGATCACAAATTCGATACAAAAAAAATTCAAAAATAAGAAAATGATTTTGTGTGTGCTATGTGTTAATAACGTGACATTTAATGAGTAAATGTGTGCTTTGATTTGTTTCATGTTTGCACCTAGAATCATTTCTTAATGGTGGAACCATGCCTTGCGCCTTATCGACACCTTAATGATTAAGTTTTTTATTATTATTTATAGAAATGCCCTGTTATTATTTTTATTATTATTAAAAAGAACAAGTTATAAAACAAACCATGTAAACAATTAAATTAGTTTTTAGGTTTTTAAGATTTGGTTGAAATTACAAATATAGTTTATGGTTTAAATTTTATAGGTTTGGTTCATTTTGATCCGGATCTATTACAATTTTACTCTTTGTTTAAATTAAAATGATAAAAATACCCGCAAAAATGGCGCATATAAACCAAAAGTGCAGTAGATATGAGTTGAAAGGGACGAAAGTTATAAAATTTTAAGCTACAAAGATAATAATCGTAATTTTCACCAAACCCTGGGATACAAACTGGACTGTAATTTACTCTTTGAAAAAACAGGTTTAGGCGCGAGGCGGACTCATGGTGACTACAAGGCGTTGCGATTACGAAAGCGCACGCCTCATCGCTCCTGCGCACTTCATTCTTTCCTCATTTGAGTGATCATTGGGCTTAGTTTTCATCAAGTTTTTATATTGGGCTTTCTTTTAGTAGCTTTTCTATGAATTCGACGGAGGCAGGAAATCTTCAATTCGAAACCCTATTTGAGTAATATCACGAAAGAAGCTGAAATTCAAGAAATTTATTTTCAATTCTGTTGACCCGCTATCAAGAAATCGAGACTTTTGACAGTTCATCTCGCTTCTCCGGTTCTCCAGGTACGAGTCTGTAATTCTTCAATTTTTCGTTTTGATTTTTCTCTTGCTTTGTTGAATGTTCTTATACTCCAAGTGTTTGATTTGTTTTATGTTTAATGTATTCTTTATTCGTTAGTTTTTGTTGACCAAGCAAGGTCAACACTCAAAAGAAACTTCGTACTTATCTGTTGATCTTGCAAAATTGTCAAAAACATATTTTATTGTTGATTTGGGTTGCTGCTTTTTATGTCTAATAGAATGAAATCAACAACTAATGTTTCGGGTTCAAGCATTGATTCATCCGACCCCACTAGAAAACATGGAATCCAAGATTCAAGTCAAAGGTACCACTTTACATGTGGGTTTTGTACAGAAGTAGTTAAGGGACTAGAAGGTATCAGACAGCATCTTGACGATTATACGGATGGTGTTGTTTGCCAGAAATGTCCCGAGCATGTGCAGGAAGATATAGAGTCTTTCATGTTAAAAATAGAAATGGCAAATTGGCAATGGCGGATACGCAGATGAATCCAAGGCAATGCCGGATGCAGCAAGTTGAAAATTATGGTGGTGATGATGAAGATTGTTCTGAAGTACCAAAAGGGTCAAGTGATGGTAGTAGTTACTTGCCCTGGAAAAAACCACGAAAACTAGGTCCTTTGGACATGTATTTGACCCCTAATCCTGAAGATACACTCAAAGGTAGAAAAGATGGGAAAAGAAGGATGCAACAAACTATTAATGAAGTATTTAAGAAGGAGCTTAGGGAAAATGCTTGTAGGAAGATAGCAAGGTGGTTTTATGATGCTGGCGTTCCTTTTAATGCCGTGAGGTATGAAAGTTTCAACAAAATGATTCAAAGCGTTGGAAAATTTGGCTATGGATTCAAACCACCAAGTATGTACGAGTTAAGGTTCCCTTTGCTTAATAAGGAAGTGGAGGCAGTTGAAAAGCAAATTATTGAACACAAGAAAGAATGGGTGCAAAATGGTTGTTCAATCTTAGTGGATGGATGGCATGATTCTGTTATCCGAAAGGATATCATCAACTTTGTGGTGAACTCTCCGAAGGGTTCGGTGTTTATGAAATCGATTGATGTTTCTGATGTTTCAAAGGATGTGGACTTCTTGTTTGGTGTTCTGGATAAAATGGTTGAGGAAGTTGGAGAAAAGAATGTGGTGCAAGTGGTTACAAATAATTCCTCTGCTTATGCTAAGGCTGGTAAGAGTTACAACCTTAGTTTTTTCTTAGTTATTTGAATTTACATTTCATGATCAATCTCTTGTCAAATGTTATCTTATTTTAACTTTGTAGGGAAGTTGTTAGAAGCTAAAAGATTAAATCTATTTTGGACCCCATGTGTAACACATTGCTTAGATTTAATGTTAGAGGATATTGGCAAACAAATTCCAAGGGTGAAAAGTGCATTAAAGAAGGCAATTTTCTCAAATGGGTATATAAATACCCATGTTGGTCTTGTGAACTTGATGAGAAAGTTCACAAACCAAAGGAATTTACATAAGCCGGCAATTACTAGGTTTGCAACTTCCTTTATCACACTTGCAAAAATCCACAAGCAAAAATACAACTTGAGAAGGATGATTGTTTCTAAAGAGTGGGAAGATAGCAAGTGGTCCAAAGAACCAATGGGCAAAAAAATGCAATCCTACCTTTTGCAAGACAATTTTTGGAGGAATATCGCCTATTCTCTCAAGTTGACGGGCCCTCTAATTAATGTCCTTAGAATGGTTAATGGGGAACGAAATCCAGCCATGGGTCACATGTATAAAGCCATGGACAGGGTTAAGGAGGCCATCCGTGATAGCTTCCCAAACAGGGAGGACGACTACAAGAAAACTTTTGATATTATTGACCATAGGTGGGAAAGTCAACTCCACCGACCTTTGTATGCAGCGGGACGCTACTTGAACCCCGGAATCTTTTATGACAATATTGATTGTGTATCGAGTGAGGTTCAATGGGGTTTGTTTGCATGCATTGCGAGGCTTGTTCCGGACATACATATTCGAGACAAGATAGTACAGGAGTTGGATAAATACCAAAAAGCTGAAGGCCTCTTTGGTATAGACTTTGCTATTTGGCTAAGGAAGACAAAGGCGCCAGGTAAAAGAAATCCTAATATGACCTATATCAGATTACTACTACAGTATAATTTTAGTACTCACTTCCTTATTACTTTTATTTTTTGGCTTTTTATAGCGGATTGGTGGGCATCCTTTGGATGCTCTGCTCCTAACTTGAGAAATTTTGCTATACGGGTTCTTAGTCTGACTTGTAGTGCTACTAGTTGTTGTGAGAGAAATAGGGATATTTTTCAGAATGTAAGTTGTCTAGTAATAAATATCTTATTGTGACATTTTAAATTCCTTACATTGAACGTATATAGAATAACATACAATTTATTTTCTTGTAGCTTCACACGAAGAAGCGAAATACATTGGCACAAGCTAGACTTAATGACATGGTATTTGTGAAATTCAACCGTGCCTTAAACCGCCGATTTAAAAGTAAAGAGAATGACGATCCCATCCGATTGCAAGATATAGATGAGAGTAACGAGTGGTTGATGGGGAGAATGGAGGATGATGAAGATAATAATGATGCGGTGTTTGTTGGTGAGGATTTGACAAGGAGCGATATTGATAAAGGAAATGGCCCCACTTATATCCAGGTATCTAGAAGACCCGTGGATGAAGAAGAGATGGAAGAAGATATTGGGGTTTCTTGTGACGAGGAAGATGAACTTGTGCTCGGGATTGATGATGATGTGCTTGAGGTTGATGATGATTATCATTAGTTGATTATTGGAGAAATTTTAGAAGTATACGTGATGTTTTATTTTGTGTTTTATGTGATATTGATACTCATTTACCATTTGGGCTACTTGGTGTAAGTTACTGTAACATAGTGGTGGTAACTATTTACACGGTAGTATGTGATATGAAAGTAGGTGCAGTACAAGTAGAAGACGCTCCTACTGTTTTTCGTACTAGAACGGCGAGAACCAATCTTAGCCCTTGATTAAACTTAATCAATGGCTAAGATTTTTTGGCGGCTCATTAATGACTCATTAATGCTTCATTAATAACGTATTAGTGAGGGTTATTTCGGGAAAATCAAGCCTCGCAAATTAATGACGTCTCAAGCGGACGCAATTCACAGTTGGGTAAATATGTAAATTACCAAAATACTCCTATTAATAAGTCATTAACGACGTTAAAAACAGTTCTTGCAGTTCTCGTAAAAAAACAGTTCTCGTTTTACCTTTTGCCTATATATATATATAGGGAGGTTCATGCAAAAAACATTTTAATTGCAAAAAGTGCGAGAAGAATTATAAGCCTTATAATCAATGGCTAGGATTTATTATGATATTTTGGTAAATAAATGAAACTTTAGGTAAATATTAAAATCAAATAAATGGTATAATAGACTTTTTACTTAATTATATTAATCACTTCCTTAAATATCTCCCTATGTCTCTCTTTCTAATTTTTCTCTCTCAATCCCTATTTCTACCACAAAACCTAATCTCCCTCAATCCCTATTTCAACCACCGGTGCCCCCCTCCCCATTTTCTCTCTGCCGCCGATTTTATGCCGCCGACTCATCTGTTGCGCCGACCAGTCCAACCATCGGCGAGCAACACCGGCGACACCACCAACCACCTACTATTCAGCCGCCGACCCCACCCCCTTTCCGACCTGAAGAACACCACCGACTTCGCCGATCTGAAGAACACCGCCACCGCCGCCGATTTGAAGAACATCGCCACCGCCGATCTGAAGAACACCACCGCTTGTTTGTTTCCAACGTTGCCGCGCGGAGATCTACTGAAAAGAGACTGCCACCGCGTCAATCGTCTCCTTTCTGTTTTCGACTCCGCTGCTGAGATCTACTAAAACACCGCCGCCCCTTCTGCTTCCGACGTCGCCGGCTGTTAATCGGCTAACACAGCACAATAGCACATGAATATGGTGGTAGGAAACAGGGACTGGAATCGGTGATTGAAGATGGACCGCCGATCGTTGCCGCTGCAGAGTAACGCCGCCGATCATTTCCCCTCGTCGTCGCTCACGGGCCGACATAGCACATGTTGTTTGCCACTGCCGATCGTTGACGCTGCTGAGCTTTTTCTTCTCTGACCTTTTTGACACAAACCCTATTGAACATCACATATGCGAAAATGGGTTTTTAATTTTTTAATTTATGTTTTATTACAAAGGATCTGCTGTTTTCATTTTATTTTTTCTTTTGATTTTAGGTTGTATTTTATACAGTGTTCATACATCTTTTGGGTTTTAGATTGTATGGTTTTTAATATGTTGTTAATTAATGAACAGTAATGATCTGGGTTGAATAACTAGAGAAAACTGGACGTATTCAGTATTGAATATTGTAAAATTTATTATAAAAATCGTATATCATTGTTATGTTTAGTATTAAATATTGTAAAATTATCATAAAACTCGTCTATTTGGCTGTGTTCAATATTGAATATTGTAAATTTATCTTAAAACTAGTACAATTTTGAGTGTGTTCATTATCGAACACAAAAAAGGATGAAAAACTCGTAAAAATTTTGGGTGTGTTCAACGTTGAATTCCGTTAAATTAATAGTAAATTATTTTTAATTGAAAATTTAAGAAAGAGAAATAGATTGGAGAAAGAAAATTTTTAGTTTACCATTTTAAATAAATAAAAAATAAAAAATATGATTAATCTAGACCATTAGATCAAATAGAAATAAGTGGCTGAGATTGCTTCTCGCACTTTTCGCAAATAAACCACTTTTCGCATGAACACTCCCCTATATATATATATATGTGTGTGTGTGTGTGTGTGTATGTATGTATGTAAGGGGTCGAATACAACTTGGTAGGATCAAACTTGAAAAGTCATGAATCGAGAGAGTATTTGAAACAAATATGTTCCTTTAATCAAACGACGTTGTGTTGGGTAGGTTCTACATCTAACCTTATATACATAACAGCCACAAACTCACTTTCCCCTATATATAGGGTAGGGATATAGGAAGAAGGAAATTAAAATAAGAAGTATGAGAAGTATTTTTAGCCATTAATCAAATTTAATCAATGGTTTTGATCAATAATGACACTTTCGTAATAAAGTGACATTTAAAAAGCCAAGGGCAAGAAAAAAAGGGTTGGAGGGGTAAAAAGGTAAAAAAAAGCGAAGATTGGCGGCTATTCTCTTAAAAGGAGAATGAGCTGTTCTAAAAAACTCACCCCCTAAATTTTAACCTATCATTATCTTTTATATAGTAAACTTAAAAAAAAAAAAAATAATAACACATCATTTAAAAGATAAAATCATGCTCTTTCATTTAATACTAGAGTTGCATATTTTTTAATTTTTTTTTTGGAACTATGTGGAACAATATTTACACTGTGTTGCATTAACTTCACACTATGAGACATATTACTTTGGTGCATATATTTTAGGCTGTGTTATACAACTTTTACACTATTTTATACAACGTTAATATGTTGCACAACATTGACACTGTGTTGAAATTTTTTTACATTGCATTGCACAACTTTACAACACAGTTTTTTGCACTAGGTTGCACATGACTCTAGCACACAATATGTACACAATTGTGGGTGTTTTTACATGCAAATGCTAAAAAAACCTAAATTATCCATTTGGGTTTTGAAAAAGTCAGTTGCAAAAAAAATTCACGATTAAGATATTTATTTTATATACATATGCAAAAAAAATTGTTTCATGTTCATATATTGTTATAATATAAATGCAAAAAAAAAAAGATTATTAAGAGTGCAAAGACTTACCGCTCAAAAAAAAGGAGAGGAGGGGATTGATCAAAGATGGTGGAGGATGAAATCATATTAAATGATTATCAAAATACCTTTTAACGAGGGAGAGACACATAACAACTTCTTGTTGGATTTTGATCCTATATACACACACACACATAATGTATGTATGTATGTACGTATTCTTTGCTAGGTTCATCTTCGTTGGAATTTGGATATGGTTCGATCGGTTCACCTTTGCTTCATCTTCATCTATGTTGATTTTAATTTTGTTTGATTTGGATTTGGGTTTTTCATCTATGTTGGTTTTACCTTTGGTTCATCTTCGTCTCTATCGGTTTTATCTTGTTTTGATCGATTTTGTTTGATTTGGGTTGTTTCTTATCATCGTTTCCTTATTTTATCTTTTTGATTCTTTACGTATAAATGCAATAGTATGATGAAGTACGAGTTCAATGTAACAAAGTATCGTGTAATCATCATAATATGATCATGTGATAGATATAATCCATGAGTTAACTAGTTTATAATCCACACCTTTGTACAACTATGCATAACAAGTTGCATACAATAGAATAAAACTATATAAATTTACAAGTAAACTTTTATTAATTTCCGGGATCTTTGTCAACTTTCAGGCAATTCTGACAAGAAGACCAGGTCGTCGCTACAGGAGACATGAACTTCCCTTAATATAGTAAAATCTACATAGCTTTCCATAGTCGAGATAATGGTTGTTCTCAGCGAAATCCTTTCAAAAGGGTTTTCATCGTCTTCCTCACCTCATGATCATCGATACGATGTATTTCTAAGTTTTAGAGGTGCTGACACTCGTAATGGTTTCACCGATCACCTCTACCACGCCCTTAACGATGCTAATCTCGAAACCTTTTTGGACGATGAAGAGATTCCAACTGGAGAAGAACTGAAGCCCGAATTGGAGAATGCGATTAAAACGTCTAGGGCTTCTATTGTCGTGTTGTCAGAGAATTACGCTTCTTCAATGTGGTGCCTTGAGGAACTAGTGCTAATCCTTGAGCAACATACGAAATTCAACCAAATTGTGATTCCCATCTTCTATCATGTGGAGCCCACCCATGTGAGGAAGCAAGAAAGCACCTTTGGGGATGCAATGGCAAACCATAAGCAGAGGATGAAGGCAGAGGAAAATCTGGAGAAGAGAAGTCAACTGGTTCAAAAGATGGAGTTATGGAAGAAAGCACTTACACAAGTGGCTGATCTAAAAGGGAAAGATGCAAGGAACAGGTAATCACTTCTTGAAATTGCAATATGCAGCAAGTATTGAACATATAATTAAATATACTAGCAATTATGATTCGCTTAATTTGGATCTTTGAGTTATCATATCTCTGTGTCTAGTTTTTACAATGATGTTTCATATATCTCATTGAAGTGAATTGTCAGGAAAGAGACTGAATTCATTGAGGAAGTTGTTACTGACATCCACAGTAGGTTAGGTGTATCGTTACGTAATACTCTTCCCCTACTTATCGGGATGGACTATTGGATTGAGTTCATTACTTCGTGGTTGACTGATGGATCATGTCATGCTACCGACATTCTGACTGTTTTAGGCATGAGTGGGATTGGAAAGACATCTTTGGCCAAATATGTCTTTGGGTTACATTGTCGTACATTCCAAAGAAGTAGCTTTCTTGAAGGCATCAGTAGAAGATGTACAGAACAGTCTAATGGATTGCTTGATTTACAAAAGCAACTTTGTGGAGACATTTCAATAAACAAGCCATTACAACTTCGTGATGTTTCTGTATACACCTCAATGATTGAGAATTTACTAGCACGTAAAAAGGTGTTTTTAGTGCTTGATGATATTGAGGATCTCGACCAGTTGGATGCTTTACTTGGAAAGAAAGGTTTTCATCCAGGAAGCAAAATCATAATAACAACTAAGGATGCATCCTTAACAGAAAGGTGTGCATTATTCAACCCGCAAGTTCAACTCAAGCATACAAAGGTCTTACTTAAAGGCTTATATGAGACTCAATCACTGGAGCTTTTATGTATTCATGCATTCAAGTGCCAAAAGCCCAAAGAAGATTACAAAGAGGTGTCGAAAAAGCTTGTGAGTTATTGTGATGGACATCCATTGGCGCTTGAAGTTTTGGGCAAATCTCTACATAATAGAGATGTGTCTGAATGGGAGTATTACATAGCTGGGCTAAAGAAAGAACCTCATTCCCGTATAAAAAAGGTGTTGCAGATGAGCTTTGACTCATTGCCATCTAAAAATGATAAGGACCTGTTTAAGCATATTGCGTGTTTTTTTGTTGGAAAAGATAGATATCTAATGGAAACAATATTAGAGGCATGTGATATAAACACGAGAACTGGGATCATGAATCTAAGCGACAGATGCCTTGTTAGTATCGGAGGGTATAATGAGTTGATGATGCATCAACTCATTCAAGAAATGGGAAGAGACGTAGTACGTCAAGAATCACCTGAAAAGCCATGGAAGCGTAGTCGATTATGGTGTCATGAGGAGTCATACAAAGTGTTGAAACAAAAAAAGGTACAAGGCCGTGTATACTTCACAGTAGTGATGCATGTTCCAAGTCTTCTATATTGTTTATATACATGTATATAATATATATATATTTTAATATTTATTGTGTTCCTTTCTTCTTAGGGTAATGAAAATCTTTTAGGCTTGACCCTTGACATGCGAATTCTCGAGAAAAATAAATTATGTAAATCATTTGAGCTGAAAACAGATGCATTGAGTAAGATGGATAATCTGATGATACTACATCTCAATTATGTGCAAACGAATGGGTCTTATGAGAATTTTCCGGAAGAGTTAAGATGGTTGTGTATACATGGGTTCCCTTTAAAGTCTATACCTTCAGATTTACCCATGGAGAACTTAGTTGTTCTTGACATGTCATATAGCAAGATCGAGTCATTCGACATATCTCATAGTAACCCAGAACCACCTGCAAAAAGGCATAAGGTATGAAATCAAAGGTATCTAGCTACTTCACCTTTTCTTAATTGTTCCTTGCTAACTATTTAAACTCAAACCCATTTCAACAGTTGACTGGATCATGCTCAAAAGATAAAAGGTTGCTTGGATGCTTGAAGATTCTTGATTTAAGTTGTTGCTACGAGCTTTGTAGTCTCGGTGGCTTTTGTGAATTCTCTGCACTCGAGAAGTTAATTCTTACAAATTGCATGAGCTTGATCCAGATATGTGCATCAATTGAGCAATGTCATGAACTCGTCTTCATTGATCTCAGCTATTGCAACTCATTCAGAAAGCTTCTAAGAGCTATAGACAAGTTAAAGAATGTCAAAACACTGTTACTAAATGGCTGTAGTCTTGGTGGCCTTCCATTTGTGGAAAGGGATTATGATTCGCTGAGTGCTAACAGCAATGGCATAAACTCACAAGCATCTTCCATGGCCATTGTCGAGGCTATTCCTGGAGATTGGAAATCCTTGTCGATTTCCTTACCAAGCTCGTTAGTAAGATTGTCACTAAAAAGTAATAATTTGTCCAATGAATCCTTTCCCATGGACTTCAGTTGCCTATCCGTGTTAAAGGATTTACTTCTAAATTGCAATCCAATCGTTTCCCTACCCAATTGTGTCAGAAGCCTTCCGAGGCTTGAGACACTTAATATGAGCCACTGTAAAAAGTTGATGTCAATTGAGCATCCTCCACGTACACTAAGACAGTTGGTACTCTGGTCTGATGTTTCACGACGCAACTCTAAACATTTGTTGCAAAAAGTTGTATTCGATCCAGAAATGTCCCTGCCATCCTCGTTTTTAGTAGGATCTCCGTCGATTGAAATTAAAGGTATGGTAAAGATTGAACCTATGGCATGTGTTGAGGGAAAGCTATTAAGTAGTTTGGGCTGGAGCAATGTAATGGCCATCATAAAAAGTCGCTTGGGAACTTTTAATCTCTATGGAGAATCAGATGGATTTCATGTCCAGGTTTCATCTACTTAACTATTTGCCATTGTGTGAATATTGGTATATTATTTATGCTGATGATTAATTAAGTTTGTATTTGGCAGATGTACTATGAATTTGGAATATTCAGCACAATTTATGTGGGAAAAGCAATGCCAAAGTTGATTAGTCATAAAAGCAAGGGGCCATCATTATCATTTACCATTCCATCATCTCCTAACCAGTTGAGAGGTTTTAATATCTGCTATGTGCAGAAGTCAGGATCCAGTGCAGCTCCAAATTATCATTCGTTTCGATTTCCAGCAATCATCATTAGTAACGTAACTAAGAACCGCACCTGGATATACCATCATTGTATTCACTCACTGCAATGTGCTGAGGAGTATCTAGTATTGTTAAGCCATTGGATGTTTGGGGTGAATGAGATGGAAGGTGGAGACAACATTACTATCACTCTCAACGAACGTGATGACATAGTAATGGAGCAACCTAATCAACTTACAATGGAGTGTGGGATTAGTTTTGTGTATGATGATGGAAACGCAAAAGGAGATACTTTGGCTTATTACAAGTCATGGAATCACATCATTGATGGAGATCTCTCTGCATTTCAATCAACATCAGGAGAATACATCCTACGCAACAAGCGTTTTTCTTGGGGCTGTATGACTGTTCTCAAACACACAATTTATAATAACAAGTTCAAAACATGAACTACAAATGTCGGCACTTATATGGGAAACAAACAACCTGAGTTATTGTAGGATACCAGATAAAACTTTTTTTTTTCATATAATCAAGCCCAGTCTAAACTATAGCAAAATTATGTACTAAACTTGAAGTTATTAAGCATCTTAGTTGCCTTCTTTAATTCAAGCTTTGGTCTTTAATTACACTATCTGTTATTTCTGTTCAGTTCCCCCATTTTTAGTTCTGCATTCTTTATATCACACATCCTAATTTAACTCTATGAGTTGCATTATAGGCTTTGGTTTGAATTTGTCGTTTCGAGTCGTATAGTATATTTAATATCAAAACTACCATTACAGTATTACTCCAAGAATTGCAAGGATCAAGGTCTGATAAGGTCACAAACTCAAGAATCAACTACCCAAACTGACTTTGATTGATGCATTATAAAAACCTACACTTGTGTGCATATTAGTGACAAGAAATCAGCATTCATGTGTAGACAGTGCAGTTAGGTCAGGCATGAGACTAATAAACATTACCCCACAAAATTTCTATCAACATATTACTAGCTTAAAGACCCTTTCATGTACGGGTGTTGTAAAAGTAAATGTTAAACACAATAACATAACATTGAACTTAAAATTCAAATTTCGATTTCATCTGAAAATTTAATTAGAAAAACTTTTTTTTAAGTATTGCATAAAGAAAATAAAGATTTTTTTTATCAAAGGATTCATGGGTGTTCAAGAAACATAGTTATAAGACACGTATTTGTGGAAAATCGTTATAAGAAACATGTAATCATTGAAAAATACTTGTAAGTAGCTCATAGTCGTTCATACAATTAAATTTGATGCTGTAAATTGTTGAGAAAAATGTGTAAGTAGCTTAATTTATTGAATTGAGTTCCTTCAATTCGTTGAAGTAATAATGATAGACGAGAATAATGGTTGTAATGTCATGGTATGATAAATAATCTGGACATCTGGTATAGAACCGGTTTTGAAATATTAGTGCACGGAGTGGGATGTAATTCCCAAGTTATAGATATGACCACACCGTGGTAACTAAAAATTGCCGCACCAAAACCGAGTGGTTGTTGGCAGAGTGTGGTGTTTACCACACCAAAAGGAAGTGGGTGGATTATATTTATGTGGGCCCAGTCGTTTATCATCTCACAATTTTATTTTCTTTATCTTATTTTTCTAAATTTAAACTAATTATACGGGTCTCATTATTTGGTGTGATAGAAAGTAATCATTACGGGTCTAAGTGATGGACTGAGTGGTGGGAGTGAAAAGCTGATATGACGATATGGTGGATGTGGTGAGTGGTAACCACTCCTAAGACTCTTAGAATCGAATAACTTAGATGTTGTAACAACATGATATTGATGAACTAAAAATCGAATAACTAAGATGTTGTAGGTTGTATAATGAATACCTTTGATAATTTAGAAGATTAGAACCGATTATTGAAAAGAAGAATAGCACTAACCCGTATTGAAGACTTAATTTTGCTCGTAATTACCTCAAGTTACGGTATGTTCTTGCTGGAAAAAAATTTAAAACTTATGACACCTTAAATATATCAGTTATGATTGTATGACATGTATATCAATATTTTAATGAGCGCTTATCATTGTCTTATTTATCCTGTGGAGTAATATAATAAAATTTTCATACTCATAAAGTTTCCAAAAAAGATGTATATATGATTTAAATTTTCGGTTTTACAATTTTAAGCTTTTAGTTTCGTAGCTAGATACAACGTAACTCTATAGATTATGATTTACATGAACAATGTTCAATATATTCCGTACTTAATTCATTAGTCCTAAGGGACCAATTTTAACCATTGGATCAATGACATCAATGATCCATATTGCATTTTAAAATTTTGAACGGAATGACATTTTCGTAATTCACATGTGATATCTCTTACAAATCACATATGATTGTATACTGAATCACCTGTGATTGAATATTAAAATTTTAGAACTATGTTTTTTACATAAACTTTATTGAACACAACTCTTATTTACATATATATTAAGTTTGTGTAAACTTTAGATGATTACTAACTTAATTTCTAAACCATATACAATTTTTAATATATAGTTTAGAAGATTAGCAGAAGTGGAAACACTTTTGCCCTCACTCATATTTCTGTTTTAAAATATGAACCGTTATTTATTTAAGAAGAAAAAAATACCAACACCATCAATAACAACAAATTGCAACTCAGTTGATGGTAAAAGTATATCATGACTTGCAGCTTGAGGAAAAATAAGACGATAATTCTAACAAAGTACAATCAAAAGCACTCTAATAAAAGCACTTTTGAGGAAGAAAACAGCAATAATACATTAGTTCTAATAAACTGGAATTATCATGTCATGCCTGATAATGTATTTATCATCGTTTCTTAAATCCATATTTCTTACGTTCATAGAACAGGTCAGTTTTAGCACTTCCCAAATTGACAATCTTGGGGCACCCATCCCTGTCTTTCTCCTGCTGTGTGCACTCTTTGCAGTAATAGGCATCAGAGATACCCACACCTCCACATATGACACAACGACCCTGGAAAGACCCGTAGTTGCACTCATCACAGACACGCACTAGTGTGCATGGCCGGACATAAGAGTCGCAAATTACACATTTCCCATCGCATTTTTCACAAAGCCGTCCAATGGCAATTCCTGGCTGCTTCCTGCACATGATCAAATCAGGATGATGCTTCGCCATGGCTTCCTCAGCTACTAGAAACTATTAACACCCTGCAATTAATATAAATCCAATTAACAAAAGATGGATGTTGGAAGAGGAGGTAACTGAAAACCGAAACAAGCTATCAAAAGCTCTAAAGAACAAAAAAAAAATGCACAAAAAGCTTCTTTGTTGTTCTTCATCCCCATACTTCCAGTAATTAATGTAGCAAAATAGTTGTGGTCATCAAGAATGGTCTGTCTACGTTCACTATGCATTCTACTAGAGGTGACCATTTCAACTCGTTCACTTATAAGCTCGTCTTTGGAAATTGTAGTTCATCTCAAACATGTCAAATACTCAAACGAGTCATCAAAATTTTTAGCTAAAACAGGAATGAGTCAACAAAACAGATTAAAAATAATCTGAAGTCTTCCTAAAGAATACAACCTCCCAAATTGTCTTATTGAAAGATTTAGATTAATGTTGTAACAAAACTGCTTTTTTAACCGTAGTAATGCGATACTAACATTTGACCAATTTCTACCCAAACCTACTTTTAACCACCCATCTTGTCACCTCTAGTTTCTTAAAGTTCAAGCACCTGCAGCAGGTACCATGCGAACAAGACACTATCAGACTAAGAGAGCTTAAAATTGTTCAGACTTGGTAGGAAAAACAAAAGGAGTATAAGTTGTTCACTTCAAAAGAAAAGGCGCTCTATCGACCTCAACAAGAATGCAAGAATCACTCCACTTTCAGAAAAATACATTGTGCACAGTGTTCTGCTAGATGGTAACCGGTATTTTTTTAAATCATTTAGGTTGCGTTTGGTTATGAAAAGCTGTTTTCAGTTTTCTTAGAAAAGTTTTCTAGAAAAGGGGTGGAGTTTTCATTTTCAGGTTTCTATAGAAAATATAGAAAACGTGTTTGGTTAAAAATGGAGAGTTCTTTTTCCATTTTAGAAAATTAAAAAACATGTTTGGATGTGTATTTTCTTCCGGTTTTCATTTTCCAGTTATTGTTTTTTGAAATAATACTATATTTCAGCCAAGACCTCTAAAAAGTAGTTCTCAAATCTTTTGTCCACTCCATAGTATCCCCATTGTGTCCACCCATCTATAATTCACCCATATTTATATAACATCAAACATTTGTCTAAATATGTTTTTGAAAAAAGTACCATATACAAGATACAAGTGAATTAGAGACTCAACTGATTCATACAAAAGAAAGATTCATAAAATTGGTCTTATAGCACATAAATTTCAGTTTACATAGAAGAAAGATCAATATTAGTATACTACAATCGGACCAATACATGTAAGTGTTCAAACTAATGCACTGTTCAGGCATGGGTTTGGATTGTGCTTTATTTCTAACGATTGAAATAAGCAATACAAAAAGGTCAAAAGTCGTCCAAAGTGTGTATATGATGCTTATAACCTTCTCATACCTTTGATTTAGATTATTATGGATGCAAGCTCTTTTCATTGCCATAGGAAGCCAATGCAGTGTTCGAAAATTGAAAGCTCTCTTGAACAAAAAGAATTAATGATTATATTGATGGGGTGATAAGTGGTAACTATCTCCTTGGTAGCACATTTCTAGCTATATATCTCGTTTACATCGACACTTTAGTTAAATATGGAGCTGAATTTAAAACAACTCTGCAGATTCAAGTTTTACAAGAACAACAGCTAGGATGGCGTCATCGTTCTAGACTTTTGCTATCTGAGTTCTTATAAGAGCTGAACTTCAGTCTTCATAGAGAACTATCAGAATTCATGATGAAATATTATATTAGAATTCAACAACGATCATGGTTGTGGGCAAAGTGCTTAACAATGAAGTTATTTGCCTTTAATTATCCAACTCCTTTTTTAACCATTAGAGAAATGTTTATATGAACACAAAAAAATTAGTAAATAGTAGTATAATACACTTTGAAATCTTAAAAACACTCGCCCTCAACCAACATAAGGGGCAAAAATTTTGTGTCAAGCTCCAATGACCAATCATCTAAGGGGTGAAAGGTCGCAAAACAATGAAGGAAAAGGGGGGATGATGTATCTGTGCTTGCCAGGAAAGAGGTTGCAGTGTGAAACCACATGTGGAGAAGCTTCGATTGATCGGACAAGAGAATAGATTTGACGGGATAGCTTGGAATCTGTTAGACGAAAGGAATTGATAGGGATGATTTGGAGTGCCTTGATTATATTGCCATGGTTATCGAACCACTATGTTTATTACCACCCAGTAGAGGCTGGAAATATGGAACCGATATATGAGAAAGAAAAAGTTTGAAAACTCTCAAGATTGGAAAATGGTGGAAAACTTCAGATTACACTTTTCCATTTGTAATTGTAATTTGGAAAACCAAAAATTCCCTTTTCCTTAGAAAAGTTTTAGAAAACTCATTGACCAAACATTTTTTTAATTTATGTATTTTTTCCTTGAAATTTTTTCTGGAAAAGAGGGGTACTATTCTACAACCAAACAGAGCCTTAAGTTTTACTGACCAAGTACCACTGTAATGCAGTGAATACGTGGTCTTAACTTGGTGAATCCTAATATTTGGGCCATCTTAGAAGAGTATTTACTGCTTCGTGGTAGGTGTTGTATAACTGCCTAAGTCAAAGTCTATCCAACTTGAGAACATATTGTAGCAGCAGTAAGAACTCATTAAGAGTTCTTTGATCTGCTTGTATTACGATTTCTGAGTTTTCCTTTCTGTCTTGATCAATTTTATTATTATAGTTCCTCATATACATACGTTATAAAAGAAGGAAATTTCAAATGGCAGAAGAGGCATAACATAACACGAAAATGTAAATAAGCCTAGCTTTTATAGGCCAATTCAAAAGCTTTAATCATATTTTTTAGGAAATCAATAAATAAGCATGCCTGGCTGCCTGCCCTTAAGTGGGTAACTGACCAAACCACTCCACACTCAATATATTAGCCTAATAGGTTCTGTGAATCACCCACTTAAAAAAGCATTCTTGCTTATACCTGTATTATCTTAAATAAATATATTCTGTTGTTGTTGATAATTGATATGGCTCTGAAAAAGATACCCTCTGCCATTGGAGCGTAACCAAAGAAATAGCATATTCTGCCACTTGACATCTCATTCTATGACAATGCATGTATTTAAGCAATCAGTAAGAATGCCAAGATATAGGAGGATGTAGCAAAAATGTTTATAAGATGCTTGGTTTTTGCGTCTTGATTGTGTAATCATCATCAGTTAGGAAGATAAAGAAGATTAGATAATATGTAAATGTAATGTTAGCTGAATGGTTGTTTGAACTTGAAAGTTTATACTTGCAGTGTAAGTAAAGTTTGTTAGATTGCCGATATTTGATCAGGTTTTGGAAGTTTACAAGACACTGTCAGAGATATTAGTGGTTACACTGAACCCACACACGTTGGGGTGAAGATACTATTGTCCCCAATGGCAATTAACAGGTTGGGAGTTGGGACTCATGACAACTATGTTAATCTACACTAAGGTGGTATTTGGATTTAGCTTATTTTTCCTCCTTATGAGCTTATTAGAATTATGATAAGCTTCTAAGCCAACTTTTTAGAGGCTTATAAGCTTTTCAATTTTGGCTTATGGCTTATTTACTCAAGTGATAGGCTCTTAAGCCGAAAATTTTGACTTTAACTTATTCAAAATTCTAACACGCTCATAAGCTGAAAAATAAACTAATCAAAACAGCCCCTAACACATTCAAAGCAATTGATAACCCTTATTATATCATTTTCTCATACTAGGGTTCGTCGCTCATCATCGTGCTTCACAATTTACAAATTCATGGGGTTTCTCCATTAATAACGAGAAACTTCACCAACCTTGAACATGAAAAACACAACAGTTGGAGCTCTAGCATGCATAACACATACAACAGCAAAAGAAAAGAAAATTTCCACAAAAGGGCACGAATTAAGCAAATATACACATACACATACATAGAAATGGAGAAGCAGAAGTGGGTTTGATGAAAATCTGACCTGATGAAAAGTGAGACAGCCGATCAGCAAACTTCGTGGGTTAAATTCTGACCTGAAGAGAAGATATTATATGCTCAAACAAGATCGCCTAAAAGCGTTTCCAGGGGTTTCCAGAGTCGGAACCAAAACAATAATTTCAAACCTAGAATATATACGATGGATTTTATAGTAACGAGTTAGTCGGTCAAATCGTTTTTCAATAAGAGTTAATCGTTTGGAGCGGAACTAGTTAATTGTCCCGTGTATAATATTGACGATGATAATTTTTTAATGTAAAATAATAATTAATTTATATTAGTCTTTTTGTATTATTATTATAAGAGATAAGCGATTAAATAAAAAATAATATTTAAATATTAATAAAATATGAACTAAATCCTACATATATGATATGAAATATAAATTAATAAAATTATTATTTTTTTAATTTTAGTAATTTGAATACTTCTTATTAATTTAAAGTCAAAATTTAGTTCAAAGT
>JAUEJL010121920.1:0-11802 GCA_032274825.1 Drosophyllum lusitanicum | reverse complement strand
AGACTATTCTAACTTTCTGATCATTAGGTCCATTATACGCTATTGCCCAAATAATATTTTTCTTCTCTAAGCATATGTTCAACTCATCTGCCATCAAAAGAAGTTACCGGTGTCCATTCCCACAAATGCATATTGGCATATAATTCATGATAGAAGGAGAATCTTATTGTCGTTATTCAGAAAATTTATATTGAAATTGATCATAGGTGCATTGTGGAATTTAACCAGACACTGTAGAGATACATCCACATAACAAAAGGGTAACAAACAACATAAATGAGCTATAATAGGAGCAAACATTTGTGGGTGCAACAGGAATGTTAGTCAGACAATGAACTTAGTACAATGTACACAAGGAAGGAACTGGGGTTCTATGAAAATTAACTGAAAAATCGAAGGAATTAAGAAAGAAAAAACAAAAGGATAAATCAAGAACCAAGCAACCTCCAGATGAAGATAAACACTTTGTAAATTGTAACTCTAAATCATTAACCGAACTCTGATTGTTCAGACAAGTATAAGAATCCACTAGTGAAATGATTATGGCCACTTATCTAAATAATAAATTGAGCATACTAAATCAGAATCATGCACTAACCTGGACATGCGAGACTTGATTTAAGAAGCAATCGACCAATCGAGAAGGAGAAACAGAGCAGAGGGGTAGGAATCGTCGAATGAATCGAGAGAGAGAGAGAGCAAGAGTGTTGGACTGCCATATGAATGGATTTTGATCTCTAAAGCGGCACATATAAATCGAGTGAGATGTTTCTTTTTTGTCGCTATTTTAGTTGGTTGGGGCTAAACAAACATATAATTGGGGTCTATATTTTAAAGCCCATATAACTATATTGAAAATTTCTTCAGCCATTAGGGGTCTCTCCCCCTTCTCAAGTTATGGATCTGCCAGTGCCCACAACCCCCTTTGCCCCTACCATATTCCGCCTTTAAGCTAATGGAGGAAAATCTTATCGAAGCACCTGTTGGAACATCTCAGAGTTCGACTAGCAACCCATACGTTTCACCGCAACTGGTAGATCAAGTCTGGAAAAGACAACTGGTCCACCCATGATAACTTCTTACCTTTTGACAGGGTAGCAATCCAGTTGAAAGTTTACAGCTGAAAATCAAAGAAAAGCGAAAGGCCTTCCGTTTCTCATCTTGGAAGACCAATCTATTTCGGTTAATCCAGATTAAGTACAAAAACGCCCGTATAGTTGCTTTCCATCTCAGTTTAGAATCCTTTGAACGCCAATCCTTCCTGCTATCTGATACAACCCCACTGAAGGTTTATTCACGCAGGAACAAGAACCAAGTTAATTCATCAGCTGAAAAGGGTCAATTTAATTCACTTCTGAAATACTTATTTGACCCATTCTCTGGCGGGAAAACAGAAGTAGTGGACAGGCAGTTTATTAGCTACTTTTTAGGATCAGTTGATTAGGAGATATGCTTTAAAGTAGTTCCGGTATTACGGTGGTTTTTATGTTGGTTTTATTTCTCAGACTTTGTTCTGTAAATTGGAGATTTCGTCCCTCTCGAAGTGGACTTTATCGTTATCAATTTCAATCTTACCAGTTTGCTGTTACGAGTATCTATCACTATCATTGAAGAGATCTTGACAACTAGCCAGGTTACATTTCCTTACCACCTGCCAACCTGGTAGAAAACCATATCCTATACCACCTGAACATCTCTAAACCCTACCAAAGCATGGTTTGTCATCCCAACCTCCTCCTCACATCTTAGGCACAAGGAGTGCGAATCTATACCAAAGTTGCTCAAGGTCGATCCAACCAGATCCAACTAAATCCTTAGCCCGGTTAAATATTGAGAGAAGAATTTAAAAATTCAAGAGATACGAAAATTTAGTTAAATCCACATTTTAGAGGAAGCCGTCCAGTTCCATTAGAAACTTGTGATGTGTGTGAACTGTGAAAAAAATTAGGATGTGGAAAATCAAATAAGAAATAGAAATACTACCTGCAGCAGAAATGGGCAGATGTGGGTGTTGACTCAATGATTCATGGGGATTCAATGTATGATAGATTGGGGAATGGACCAAAATAAACTCAAGTGCAGCCGTGCAGGTGAGACGTGGCTTAACGTTAAAAGACAACGTCCGTTTGCTTAAAGGACAAAATGTGTAATGAATCTACAACCACATTGACCGCCAATATAATTCTAAAGGTTAAAAAGACCGAATGTGAAATTAGACCCAAAACCAATGAAAATTGTAATTAGCTTTAAAATCTAACCATACAAATGAGACTCGTGCAAAGAATCTGTAGTTTATCAGCACAGAGCACTTTGTATCACCACAAACTTAAAAGCATCACAGAGCATGACCTCCAATAACTCTCAAAAGAAAATACAACTAAATTGACATAGACCAAACTAAAAGTTCTAGGACAGATTAAACAAGTACTGCCCAAAGACTTAAAGAGAACTACTACATCACATCCAGAGTTTTAATAACCAGCAGTCAGCCTACTCAGAGAAAGTTCCTGCCACCTCCAGGTAGTTAATCCGGCTAAAATCTAGATAAGAAATCCTGTATAAAAAGCCGATATTCTAATAAAAGTTAAATCTTTTTCTATTTGCTGAGAAGAATTAAGAGTCTATGTAAATATACATACCTTGACGCCACATTAAGCAATTCCAGGTTACCTCTCACAACATACCTCAGCGACATTAATCCAGGAGTATGAACTACTGCATTCCAAGGAAGCTGAAGTGGTGGGTGATTTACTATTCTACCCTTCTTCTTTACCAAATCATAAAATATCAAATAACTATTTCTACTCACCATCACTACCTCCCCATTGTTTCTACATACTATGGGATGAAAAGAATTATACTGCACAATTTCACCCCACACGGTTGTGTCAATCACATATTCTCTAGTCCAAGATTCTGGAACCCCATGTTCCTTCATCACCCAAACGTCAATTTTAGTGTCGTCGAAATTATCGAAAATTGAAAGACGCCCTCCAAGTACAACCAAGGTCAAGTAGTCATGTGCTAGCTCAGTAATTTGGGCAGGGGCCAGGATTTCCCCAAATTGGTGGGTTTCAAAATTGAAGAAAACTATGAAAGGTGTACCATTTACACCCTCAGATAGCCAATAAGTAGCTTTGTTCAAGTAGCAGGGGGAGTAAAAGGTACTGTGAGAGAAGGGTAAATTGCCAAGAGACTCCCATGAATCAGAACCCCCTACAAAGATCTCCCCCATGGGATGACTTTCTGAATACATGGTATCAGAATTGGTATTTGGATGAAGACTCGAAACTGAACCTCTCTCACGAGCTGAAACGAGGTCCAATTTGATAGCAGAATCAGAATCTAAAGATGGATCCAGTTCCATATAGGAATCAGAGGAAGCATCCGACTCTGGATTGAGACTGTAAAAGGCACGTAAAACCTTGAACTGATTCGTTTTCAGGCAGTAAAAAAACGAGCACACTAAGTTTCTATAAGGAGTTGCATTTTCAGGAAGCAATATGTATTCACCTGTTACCGGATTGAATACCATACATTGGTGAGAATCATTAACCAAATCCACATTCTCCAATAGAAGTAATCCATTACATGAGCATGTAACTTCAAAACCACGTAACGGGAGGCTGAAACTCTGCTTGATTTCAACGCGTGAATTAATATCAGCATCCAAATCAATGAAGTGAAAACATGAATACACAGGAGTATGAATCATTAACTGGGATTCCGATTTTGCAAAGTGCATTTGTGCAAAATCTGGTTCATTTTTAATGAGACTCAGCAGTGACTTGGAAACACAGCAGCAAACAAGGAGAGAGGGCAATGGCAGCCTCGTGAGAATATCTTCCAAATTGACTTTTGGAAGCTCGATCAGGGATCTGTTATCAGCTGCCATTGTTTGTGGTGATGCGGCGGCAGCCGGCTCTGCGATTTTAGGGTTTTTATGTAGGCAAGACTGCACAACTGCTAGTTTGATGAGCCTAAAGCAATTGGGGTAGGTCATTATATAAGTTGGGTGATATCTATTAGCATTAATGGGATCACGAGTCAACCTTAAAAGAAAAAGGAAAAAAGAAAACTAAAAGAGTTTAACATGAAAATTTTGGTATAGAAAGGAAATATATTTCCTCTCAATTCCTTTCTTGGTATATCTGGGTAGCTCTACATTCATCTAAATCGATGAGATAGATGTTAGACTGAGTTGCAAATTTAATTAATTTATTCGAACTCATTTAATTCTAGAAATTTGGAACATTTAACTTTTAAGAGTCAAATCTATTCAAAACATGTGTTATACAATTTAATGTAGTTATTGATGCAGAGCAGGTTGCAAGTTAAGGGTACTCCATAGAACGGGCAAGAAATAAGTCCAATTTTAAACATCCATAATTCCATAACTCTCAAGATTTACGGGCCTGTAAACAGGCCACAATTAACTTGAAACGGACCTGACTACAGGGCTCCAAAACTGTCAAGAGTTATGGGCCTGATACACAGGATGGCCATGTTTTATTAAAGATTCATCCACAACTTCAACAATATTGCATCTCCCATCACAAGCTGTCTAATGTAGAACAAAGTTTTGTCACCATCAAAGAGAAGTAAACCACACCATCACTCCTCTCGCTACGGAACCTTGATAAAATATTTGAACTTTATAAGAGATAATGATTTGGTTTATTCAAGTTCCTAATTTACCTAGTTTCCTTTCATAGCTATCTAGCCTAGTTTCTTTTAATGAATAAGTTGTTAACCTCAAAATGAGATACACATAAATATAATTTTTCCGAGATTTGGTAACATGGTGAGTTGCGCCCATCATCAATAAGTTGAGAGAAGGAAAGTTGCTTTGTTTTGGACATATCAAGAGGAAACAACCGACAACGCCAATTAGGAGAGTGGAAACTCTTATAATCAAGAGCACTAGGAGGAGATGTCGGCCATCACTGCGGTGACCGGATAGATTGAAGACTGATTTGAAGAAGCATTTACTCTCAGAGGACATGCCCTTAGATAGGGTTTCTTAAAGGAGGAGAATCACGTAGAGACTAGAGAGGCAAGAAGGATTTAAACTCGTAAGGCTGTTCAATAGCAAATGGGTCAACATGGTAAAAAGGAACTTTGACCCGTTAAGGGTATGAATCAAACGAAATAAAACAATCAAAGACAACCGTACCAATAACAAGGAAATAAGGCATAATGATCAATAAAAAGCCATACGAATAAATATGATTCGAACAAATAAGAATATCTATTCAAGAGATGGATATCCGTATCAACAATAAAATAGAAGCATATGAAAGGAAGTAAGAATACGTACCAATGAATTCGGAATCAAGCAAAAGAAGAGCAAGAAAGCGACATGAGTACCGATAATCAAAATAACCACATACGAAAGGGACTAAGAATCCGTATCTTATTACCACGACCCACAAAGTCCAAGCTCTGGTAACAACCCAAAGTTTCCTCCGTCTATAGAGTAGATAACTTATGATTAGTATTACGACCTAACTTTAATTCTTGTAAACTTACTTGTTTATATTCCAATTGTAACCCACTATTTATTTTATTAGTGTTTATTAGAGAATTCCCCAGGTGTGTTTTTAGTTTGACTCAAAAGAAATGTTATGCTTGACTACTTTAGTGTGCGTATATTCTTAATCAGATCAAGAGATTGCTCATATACCAACATTAAGAATCAAAACCTTTTATCTACTCCATATGCAATTCAAATCAATTTATTAACTGTAGCCAACAATTTGTTCCTGTTCATGAGTTACCAGAATGATGCGATTACTTAAATCATGTATCAATCTAATGGTAATGTGGTTAGCAGTTAGCTACTTAGCTTCTTATCATCCTTATTTCTCCGACTTTCTAATAGGTAATGTCAATTAGACTGTTGATAGATTAACAGTTTAACTCAATCAGACCTAATCAACAATCTTTAAGCGATTAAGGAGTCCTACCAACATGATTTTAGTTACTTACAACCAAAAGCTTACCAATCCCACACTAACTAAATCAACTGTGTTCATCTGTCAAATCAGAATTACAGCATAGCCACAAGAAGAATTCGAGACAGCAACTTTAAAGAAACTCAATTCAAGTATAACTCTAACTATCGAAAATCGCCAGTTTAAATGCTTAATGGATTTACTATAACACCAAGTCAGTTTCACGATTCACTAATTTTCATAATTTCTTCGAATTCAACACAGCTTGATATCTTAATCTAAACCCACCTTGTTAAATAATAGATCGAAACCCACCTTGTTTTTCTAGAACATTAACAACACCCTTAAATAATAGATCGAAACCCGTAGTTTTTAACGTGGGTTGTAATGATATCTTAATCTAAACCCACCTTGTTTTTGTAGAACATTGGCAACCCTTTTGAGTTTTCAATGAACTTTTTCTCACTGAAGGTTAGGTTAGAGTCAAGATTCTAATATGTTGTTATTAGGATAATCACCCATTTTCTAGAAATTAGTGGTGACAAACTGGGTTGATGGTCTGGTTAAATAACCTGTCAAATCTGTAACTTTTTGAAACTCTTTTTAAAACATGTTATTGATATAAACTCACTTGGTTTTTGTTGATAATTGGAAGCCCTATTGGGTGTTATGTACGAATTTAGTATGTGCATTTTTGAGTTGTAAACTATGCATGTATGGGTTGTAAACTAAAAATAGGAACAAGTGTGTAAACAAAGTTTGTTGGAAGTTAGGTGAGAGTTTAGTTGTAAACTACCTGTTGTGATTGATAAGATTGAATTATCTTATTTCTACTCTCTCATTTGTATTCATTCTGTGATAATAACCATCCAACCAATTACATCTAATTCTCCTTCCTTGTATGAGATTTCTGGGTAATTAGTTTATGTGGATGCAAATACGTGTTATTATAATTTATTGGTGTAAACCTGTTCTATTTTTGTTGAAAAACTGGTAACCCTTTCGGGTTTTTTGAATGATTGCTTTCTTGTTGTTGATGGGAAATTGATCAAGACTCTATTTGGTACAGTTACATTATATTTATCAATCATTTTCTCAATTCTTGTTTCTTGATCTAAACACGATTTGATTTTATAGAAAATTTGGTCTATTTTTTTAGTTTTTTAGATGATCGCTTCCTTGTTTCTGGTGGGATTTGGATCAAGATCCTATATTTTTGTTATAGGTGGGATGATCATCCTTAATTTCAGGAATTTGATGAGATTAGGTTAGTCATATTGGTAACCGGTTAAATCCGATAACTTTTAATAGGGATTATAGCAGTTTCTTGATCTAAACGACTAAATCACTTTGCTTTTTTTGTGAGGTAAAGTCGGGCAATTGATACCCTTTCGAGTTCTTGAATCATTGTTTTCTAGTTACTGGTTTGACTTGAATCAAGATTCTACACTGTTATGATGGGAATGATCGCCCCTTTTCTAGGAATCAGGGTGGCAAAAGGGTTTTGGGGTAAATAAGGAGAAGGATAATTGCCATGACCCACTATGTTAATGTGTATGACTATCTGAAATTGCATTTGTGAGATAAGTTTTGGGCTCTAAGATACCATTAACAGCGCCCTTTAAATAGTGGTCAATGGATCAACAACGGTAGTTTTTAATGTGGGCTGCAATGTTATCTTAATCTAAACCCACCTTGTTTTTGTAGAACATTGGCAACCCTTTTGAGTTTTCAATGATCTTTTTCTTGTTGATGGTTAGGTTAGAGTCAAGATTCTAATATGTTGTTATTAGTGGTGACAAAGTGGGTTGGTGGTCAGGTTAAATAACCGGTCAAACCTGTAACTTTTTGAAACTCTTTTTAAACATTTTCTTGATTTAAAACCCACTTTATTTTTGTTGATAATTGGCACTTTGGCAGCCCTATTGGGTGTTATCATATGTACCAATTTAGCATGTGCTTGTTTGAGTTGTACGCTGTGCATGTATGGATTGTAAATTGAAAACAGGTACAAGTTTGTAAACTGAGTTAGTTGGAAGTTAGTTGAGAGATTAGTTGTAAGTGGATGTTGATAGGTACTATGTGTTGTGATTAGTCATTGATTGATAAGAATGAACTTTCTTATTTGTACCCATTCTGTCGTAATAAGCATCCAACCAATTACCTCTAATTCTCCTTCCTTGTGTGAGATTTCTGGGTAATTATTTTCAAGCTTTCAATCATCATTGATCCTGAGTTTGGGTCATAACATTGGGTTTTTAGATGATTGTGTTATTGTTGCTGGTGGGATCAGGATGAAGATTCTAATTTGTTAAAATCTGGATGATTGGCCTTTTTCTAGAAATCAGGGGTGGCAAATTGGTTTATGTGGATGCAAATACGTGTTATTATAATTTCTTGGTGTAAACCTGTTTTATTTTTGTTGGAAAACTGGTAACCCTTTCTGGTTTTTTGAATGATTACTTTCTTGTTGCCGATGGGAAATTGATCAATACTCTATTTGGTTATAAGATGACACAATGTGTCATTGGGTGGGTTTAATAAGAAGTCAAAACTAGCAATTATTTAAAACCACTCATAATAGATTTAGTTTATCCATCAACACCTTTTTAGATGTACTTTCATAAATAATCAATGTATACGAGTAAGACTCCAAAATCCATAGTTTTGAAATATAATCTTTTAAAATAGAGTGATTAGTAGGTTGTAAACAATTGAGTATATTTCTGGTGAATTTTTAACATGTTTGACCCATTTTTATTTTTATTTAGGTAATGTGTAGAAGTTACTTGATGGGATTTGAAAGGGAGATTCTTGGTATCCATTTAACGATAATATAATCGCAATCTTAAAATTTTATATTTTGTAGGAGATTAGAGAAAGAATTATCAGGGGGCAAAACCCACTTTTTAGAATCATGCGGATTGCCAATAAGCACATATTTTAGTGCACTCAAGCTCTTATGGCTGCTGGAAAATGTGAGTGCTGTGAAAGAAGCTGTAAAGAAAGGGGATGCCCTTTTTGGAACTATAGACTCTTGGTTGATCTGGAATTTAACAGGAGGTGTTGATAATGGTTTGCATGTCACTGATGTCTCCAACGCGTCAAGAACGATGCTTATGAACTTGAAAACACTTGATTGGGATCAACTGACATTAGAAACATTAAAGATTCCTAAGAACATTTTGCCAAAAATCGCAAGCAATGCTGAAGTTATTGGTCATATAGCAAAGGGTTGGTTAATTCCCGGAGTCCCAATTTCTGGATGTTTAGGAGACCAACATGCAGCAATGTTGGGTCAATCTTGTAAAAAAGGGGAAGCTAAAAGCACTTACGGAACGGGTGCTTTTATACTTCTTAACACAGGTGAGGAGGTAATCAAGTCAAAACATGGTTTGTTGACCACTTTAGCTTTCAAGCTCGGGAAAGACGCACCTGCAAACTATGCTCTAGAGGGCTCGATTGCTATTGCTGGTGCAGCGGTTCAATGGCTCAGGGATAGTTTAGGGATCATTAGCTCGGCTAGTGAAATTGAGGAGTTGGCGGCTCAGGTTGATTCAACTGGTGGTGTTTACTTTGTTCCGGCTTTCAATGGTCTATTTGCACCATGGTGGCGTGATGATGCTCGTGGTGTACTAATTGGGATTACACGGTTTACTAACAAGTCTCATATAGCTCGGGCTGTTCTTGAAAGTATGTGCTTTCAGGTGAAAGATGTATTGGATTCAATGCATAAAGATGCTGGTGAGAAGGGGGAAACGAAAAACGAAAAGGGGCAGTTTTTGCTTAGGGTGGATGGAGGAGCTACGGTAAATAATACACTTATGCAGATTCAGGTATGTTTTCATTATAGGTGTAAAATGGATGGTTTGGGTAATTGGTGAAATCAGAAATTGTAGGCAAAATTACACTTCTTTGACACACTGTATTCATTTGAGCTGCTTCACTCTGAGCATATTGCTTTTGATTTTTTTCGTTTGATCCGTTATCCATAAATGGGCGTTTTTTGATACTTGTTTAAATGGTTAGAGTCAATATAGGTTAACGAGAAATACTTTTTGTCTGAACTTCTAAGTTTTTTATAAACATTCAGCGTCAAATATGACTGGAAAAAGATAGATTTTTGTAATAGGAGCCTAACTATTTAAAAGCACTTATCTGGCAACTATCTACATGTTTGACCCATTCGACCTGTTTCACTTTCCCATTAGAGATTAAAAACATAACTTGAATGTCTATTTATTATTAAATGAGCTAAAATGGCTCGCTCTAGTTTTCATGCACATATTCTTGGTACTCTAATTCTGTCATCAACAGTTGTAGATTAAGTTGAATTAAACTTGCAGGCGGACTTATTGGGTATCCCGGTGGTGAGACCAGCAGACATAGAGACAACAGCACTCGGTGCTGCCTATGCAGCTGGTTTAGCAGTTGGAGTTTGGACAGAAAAAGAGATATTTTCAAATGGTGAGAGAATGAAGAAAGATACTACTTTCAATCCCGTCTTGAACGAGGAGTTGAGGAAGAAGAAGGTGGCCTCATGGTGCAAAGCAGTGGAAAGAACTTTTGATTTGGCTGATTTGTCACTCTAAATCAGGAATCTCAGTGTACTCTTTTGATTTTTCAAAGTTCCCTTTCTTCGTCACCTAGTTTATTTTGGTATTAATTTGCTACATTTTAGAAACATATTTTTTAATCTTTCAGCTTTATTTGTGTTACACATGAGGTGGTTTTTAATTGTTAAATTCATAGTTGTTAACTCGTGAATCGAAACCCTAAATTTTGACTCGTGACACAACTGGATAAGAGTCACGACACTAAAAATTAAATAAATAATAGGGATAATTTCATACATATCATTGTAAAACTTCAAAATTATGTTAATACCCTTTTAAAAATCTCTTGTATATCCAAATACCTAATTAATTAGGATTATATTATTTAAAAATTACAAAACATTATTATTTTAATTTATTTATATTTAAGTATCTAAATTACCCTTGTATATCTTGTATATGATATACCAAATCCAAATCGTACAACATCGTAATTGAAAATATGATGTCAAACAAAGCAATATGAAATGTTGACTAGCTTTTGAGAACAAAAAGAACATTTAGTAAAGTGGGAAGAATACATGATAGACATTCTTAACTGAAAGCAACATATGAATCATCCATAAATGTGTAAAAACATATGACATATAAATACACACGAACGCAAGTTTTGTGTTTAATTATTTTATCACACTCTTAAACAGGTCCTACTTTATGGAAGAGCATATTTCATTCCTTACGGAATCATAAAGGAAGTAATAGCATGTATACGTATATTCTTCAATGAAGTATAGCCATCTTCTACGCCAATAAGGATTGATGTAAAGAGTAGTAGCAAATCCAAATATGAACATAAACCATGTGGAACCACAACTTCCATAAAAGCATCTCATATCAATATCATACCATTTCTCATCACTTCCTTCTTTAGTTGATGGATTTGTCCTCTGTGATGCAGTTGTGCATTTATTATCCAATGGAGGTCCACAAAGAAGTGGATTCCCCTTGTAGCTGCCCTTTTCAAAGGTACCAAATTGTGCTTTCATTTCGGGGAGTCTACCTGAAAGATTATTGTAAGAAACGTTGAAAACACTTAAAGAATTCAGCTTAATTAGCTCCGATGGAATGTTGCCACTCAAACAATTTGATGAAAGGTCTAAGCTTTCGATACTTTTGAGATTTGACAAGCTCACTGGAATGGACCCCCTCAGATGATTATGAGACAAGTTTAAAGCATGAATCTGGCTCAACATGCCTAGTTCCGGTGGGATTTCACCTGTGAGTTTGTT